>MU856845.1:170479-247433 GCA_033296705.1 Chaetomidium leptoderma | reverse complement strand
CCCCCCCCTCACAACAACCCCCCGCAGGCAAACAAGCCGCCACCATACCCCGAACCCACCGCCTCCGAAACCGCCGCCAGTCATCATTCGTCGGCCACGGGTCACACCACTCGCCGCCCTCCCCATCCTCTCCCTCTTCCCCATCCGTAGTAGTAGCATTATTAGTAGAAGAAGAAGGGAAAAAACAATCCCATTTCGCCCCTCCTCCCCCTCCAAACACCCCAGATCCTTCCCCCCCGTAGGAACTAGGCCGGGAAGAAGAAGAAGAAGAAGAAGAAGACGAGGAAGACGAAGAAGAGACGTAGCGCTCGTATTCGTCGTATTCGTCCCGCTCCTGTTTGACGTCTAGCGGGTAGTAGAGCAGTTCGTTGGTGTGGGGACGGCGCGGCGGGGAGTTGATGTTGGCTTCGATGTCGAACTTGAAGCGGTAGGCTTGGTGGACTTGTTGTTGCGGTGGTGGTGGTGGTCTTTGTGACGGCTGCGGTGCCAAGGGTAGAGAGAGGGGGTTTATGGGTGCGTGTGGTTGTTGCTGTAGTTGTAAAGGGAGTGGTGGTGGGGGCGGTGGTGTGGAGAGGGTGGTTGAGTATGGCAAGGGTAATGGGGGAGGTGGACAGGGGGAGGTGGTTGTGCTGTTTGCCGGAGAGGGTAAACCGCCCCCTCCTATTGTTGTCGCTGTCGTTGTCGTTGCCCGATGGGAAGTGGAGCTGGCCGAGTGGCCGTTGCTGCTGGACGGCGGGGATGGGTAGCCTGTTGTTGCTCCCGGTAAAGGCCCAAATCCGGGATGAGTTGACGGAGCTACTGACGGCAACGAGCTGTAGTTTGGCATCGGCGTCAGCGTCCCGGGAAAGCGGAAATCGAACTCGAACTGAAACTCCTGGTGGACGATGAAGACGAGCGTCTTGAGCCGCGGGAATTTGGCGAGGCTCGCAAGCAGCTTGCCCATGTTGTTCTTGGACACCTTGCGGCCAAGCACCGGGTGGAAGATGCCCGGATAGATGCCGTACGACGTCCCCAGGGCAAGGCGAGTCGCGTTCTCGCGCACCAGCGGGATCTGGCTCATGAAGTGCAGCGCCCGGTGCAACCGCTTGACGAGCAGGTACGGCTCCAGGAGCAGAATGTCCCGCGACATGTCGACGAATTTGGTCGTCTTGCCCAGCGTCAGGGGCTTGTAATGGTGCAGCACAAAGTACCGGCTCTCTCGGCACACGGCCGCCAGCGCCGGAGGCGGCTCTAGATGCACATTTGCAAACATCAACCCCTCCTGGGCCGGGGTTTTTTGTTTTGCGTTGGGCGCATCCAGGACCTCGTAGACCCGCGGCTCTGGCAGTGCGTACTCCCAAACCATGTTCCGTATCTCGGGCGGCAGCCGTTGGAACTTGGTGAACCGTTCGGAGGCCTGCACGGGGCCCGGCTGGAAGAGTTGGTCATAATGCATGGTTTCGCCTGTCGAAGATGCACCTTTCCAGGCAGTCGTGTTTGCGTCTCCCCGTTATGTCGTGATCCCGTCGTCAACCTAGGCCCCTTTGTCCAGGTAAGGAGGCCGTCTCCCCGCGATATCCCGCTCTTGAGAATATACCCGGCCCAGCCTCTCGGATCCCCTTTCCCTTGCCGTGGCCACGTCAATTCTCTCCGCACCGTAATTTGAGCCGCTTCCAACGACAAGCCACCGAAAAAAAATAGCTGGCTGGGGTTAAGAGTGTCGGCAATCCACTTGGAATAACGTCCAGCGATTAAGGTTCTCGGCCTGGAATCGACCGGTCAAAGTCCGGATCTCGAGGTGCGCGTGCGTGCCGTGTGCAAGTACGTCTTCTGCACAGCAGGCCGCGGCGGCAAGCGGCTTATGGAGAGCTGACCGAAGTTGGATGGTGTGTAGCAAGCCACCTGATATCAGGATCCGAGCTGATTAGGATATAGCAATGGATACGGCGTGTGGAAGGATATTACGAATAACAGCACGCGGGGCGTGGTATCACGTCAGGTGCTCTTGCAGGCCAAGACGAGTGAAGAAAAAGGAAGTTGAAAAAGAATTTGAGGATGCGAGGGAAGCCAGGGAGGCGAGGGAGGGCAGGGCACTATCAAGTTTTGGGGCTACCTGCGGCTTCAGCTCCTGTCACTTGACAAAGCGAGTAGGAGGGCAGCAGTCTTGGGGCTGCTCGGGCCTAGGAGAGCCTAGGCCAAGCGTCGTGTTCGGGAACGAGCCGAGCGACAAGTCGGAAACGGGGTTTAGGGGGTTCCAAAAGTTCCAAGTCCGATATACCCCCCAGGGCTACCATGCGTCGCTTGCTTGGACATGGAAGCGGGACCCCTTGCCGGCTGGGGAAGCAGGAGATGAGATGAAAAGTGCCAAACCTTCCGCACGAAGAAATCGGCCACGGGACTGGCCCGACACAGCAGTAGGTAGGCAGGGTCAGAGCGGGGAATAGGGGCCACAGCCCATCCGACGCTACCGACTGCTGCTGGACGATGGCAGGCTTGGTCATGTTTCTGTCATTTCGGACTGGGTCTACGGGAGCTCGACGAGGTAGTGCCCAGGGAAGGCAGCTGGCAGCAACGAGGCCCAACCGCTGTGAGGGCTGGCCGTCAGCTGGGGCGGCGGCGTCGCAGAGCGGGATGGCGAACGAGATTGGGGGTCCTTTGGGCGCATCGTGTCGAATAGGCAGGCCGAAACGGCCGGGAGGTCAGTGAGGTCAGAGGAACTTGGGAAGGGACTCTGCAGAAGCATGGGGATGGTACGTGGGCGGTGGGTTCCGGAGTGCTATTCTTAGTATATAGGGGCCACGTTTTAATCCTGCAGCGGACCAATTCATTAGTTTCTCAGGCTTACCGATCTAGAATCCATGGTAACGTGCCGTTGGCAGCCGAGTCGGGGCTCGGTTGTGCACCGGCTTTCGTGATCAGGGGGGCAGCGTAGCAATGAGCAGCGGTAGGGGGGGTCCGGGACGTCGATAGGCGAGTTGGCGGGACGGTTGGGAGGCTGTTTCTGTGGTTCAGCATAAGCTAAGAAACAAGGATGAGCAAGCCTCCGGAGCACCTGGAGTGTGGGTGAGTGAGCATGGTGGCCGGTACACGGGATAGTTGGATGATGTGAGGCGGAAAGCTGTTGGAGGTGGGGTCGAGATTGGCTGGGGCTGGACCGCACTGCAGCGACAGCACTGCAGGTTGCAAGCAGCCAGGCCAGCATAGGAATGTGGGGAGACTGTGAGCAATACTACCCAAGACATGGATGCAAAACGTCGGTCGCACACTTCGGTCGCACAGGCTCGAGTGATAGGGGGGACTTCGAGACGGATCAGCGAAGGACCCTCCAAGTACCTTATCCCAGACAGAAACTCGAAACAAAACGTCAGTCGCCGATCACTCTCGTCTTGTTTGGCAAGCTCGGCAAGCTGCCGATGAACTGGCGGTCACTGCGGAGTACTCCGTACGGCCGACGAGACGTGAGCCTAGCGCTCGCTCCCGGCTCCGACTCAATGCGCGATGACAGGAAACAAAAATAAAAGAAGCCGGGGGGGCAGAAAAAAGAAGAAAAGAGAGAGACGGCTCGGAGGATGCAGAATATTCACATTGGGCAAACTCCTCCGTTTAATGTCGTCTCGTGAGGTCGGTCAGTGACTTGCGCCGTCCCGAGGGTGTTCATCCCATCGAGCGGAGCCCGCCGTCCATGGTAGGTTTAGTGGATGTGATACCAGGGTTGGGGTTATGTATGGGCGTCCTGTCAGCTGAAGCTAAAATTGGGTCCCGAGGTTTTTCCGCTCCGATCGCAAAAGGTGGGGTTCCATTTTCTTTTAAAACCACGCACAGGTCGAATTTGCCCTTTTTTCGGATTTCTGTTCCATATGTGTGGCTGCTAGACTTCAACTTTACCTAAAGTTACCGTTTCCCCGGTTGCTCGTGTCCTGTTCAATGGTACTCGTGGCGTCAAAGTTCTAGCTAGAGCGAATATATTGCAAAACCGGTTTTCTCATCAGTTAGCCCACCGAAGACACCCTCAAGGTCTCGGTGGTGGTGTTTGAGCCGGACATAAAAACTACGAATACGCTGCCGCTTAGTTGTTGGCTTTGTCATGAAGGTTCCTAGGCTGCCGTCGCTACCGGGGATCGCCTCCCTGAGGCGTCTTGGGAGCGGAAACGAGGTGGTCGGTAAAGCGGCTATTGTCGACGCGTTTGACCTCGCATAATCTTCTCACATGCGTATGCCCTCCCAAACCAGGAAGACAGCCAGTGGTTTGTTTTGCGCCGCAGATCCCGTGATCGTTCCATTTCCATGATTTCCAGGAATGTGGTTGTTGCTCAGGCTGGGGCTCCCGGTTTTCGAGAAAAGGGTGCTTCATTTACCCGTCTCGTCGGTGTGCCACAATACCGGCCACGGGACAACCAGAGAAGATGGGGGGTGCAATCAAAAGCCTTCTCGCCTCCCGCATTTATGATTGGAAGCCCCGACATCAGCTGCTCGGCCGAGACTCGTTGCATCTTCACCCTGCCACCCCAGCCTCAGACATGTAAATGGTTCTCATCTCAATGCCCTATCTGCTTCAATGCGTCGAAATCATCATTCATCAGCCAGCCCCTTTCTTGCAGGTGGCCGGGGTTGACCTGCTATTGTCTACTCGCCCGGCTCATCGCCAATCTTCTCGAGCTTGCCCATCTCCCGCTTCTCACCAGTCTCTCCGATCAACCGCAACCGGTCCAACCTAGTCTTTTCGCCATCGCCGTCTCCGTTCGCGACGAACAACACCAGGCTGGTGATGTTCTGGAACTTGACAAACCGCAAGGGGATATTGGCAGTGCCCTCGGCGCTCCAATCCTCGTCCGAGAGCTCGAACTCTTGGGTCGCACTTAGATCCTCCGCCTCGTCGAAGCCAAGGTTGTGCGGCTTGTTGGTGAAAAGCTTGATAGTCCGCGGCCTCATGGGAACGTCTTCGTCCCCGTCCTCGTCATCATCGCTGGGGGGTAGAGACGTGATCTAGCCGAGCTGGTCAGCAGGTCTCTAGGCTAGACCATATTTTGCTGCTTCCGTAACTCACCTGGAGAGTGTGCAGCTTCACCATCGACTGGAGAGGGATGAAGAGTAACATCTGCTCGTCTGTGTCACTCTCGACCCAGTCCTTGGCCGTGCCCTTCCCTCCTGATAGCGCGCCGGGCTTTGCCGTGTCAAACAACACCCGTACGCCCCCCGTGTCCGGGTCGACGTTGAGAAGCTCGCAGTACCGCAGTTCAACTTGATCCGTGACGTCGGTGTAGCCGCGAGGTAGCTCAGCGCCTCTCCAGCTGCCACCGTTGCTGCCGCTGCCACTGCCGCTGCCACTCGCTTCGCCGCCGCTATTGCCCATGTTCTCGACTTCATCGCTGAGCTTTTTGACCACCGCCTGGAGCTTCATGGGGTCTGCCCCCTGGACTCTCTCGGCCACCTTGCCATTGCGGAAGATGATAAACGTGGGTAGAGATGTGACTCTGTAGGCCTGGGCGACCTCTTTCTGCTGGTCGGTGTTGACCTTGACAAAACTCACGAGTTTCGGGCGCGAGAGGGCATGCGAGAGCTGTTCGAAGACCGGGGCGACTTGTTGACAGGGACCACACCAGTCGGCGTAGACTATACCATGAAACGAGTCAGTTCTGTTCCAGAATACAACCACGAAAAGGTAGGTAGCGAGGATGGCGGCGGAAGGCAACCCAACAAGAGCAGCTGCCCGCTACCTAATACACATGGCGGGGTACTCACAGTCTGCCACCACGAGCTTGGAGCCTTGCAGCACCTCGCTAAACTGCGACGGCGACGAGATATTAACCGTTTTCGACATGGCGGGCAACGTTGCTTGGGATGTTCGAGAGAAGGAATTCGAAGCTCTGTTTGCCCCGCGAGCGACGGCTGCAGGAACGCCCAGGCAGGCACAAGGTGGGGCAACCAGCACAGCACGCACTGAGCGGGGGCTATTCCCATTTCGGCTAGCGGTAAATCATAACACCAGATCTTAGGTAGGAGTGTTCAAAAAACAAACCAAACAACGAGCTTGAACAACTCGACATTCACGGCACGAGAAAAGTTCATTCTAGTTGACACAAAAAGCAGCAAGTGTTCAGTTAACAACAGTCATTCAGTTCTATAATTCTCTAAATTGGCAAGTTTAAATCACTTCTTCCTTCCCCAAGCAGTTGGTGAACAGAGACGATTCAGTTTGTCCCTGTGTTCTCTTTCCCCTCGAGTCTCGTCGAACAGTCACATTGGCCAGGCAAATAATAGTCGAACGTAATTTTCTCTATTCAAGGGGTTTCTAAGATTTCCGGGGTTTTTCTGTGTGCAATACACCGGTTAATCATGCTAATACCATCCATCATCCTCCAACCATCCGCCGGTAAGAGAACGAACACCATCAGGAAAACGGCATGAGAGACGCCAGAAAATCAGAACGGCATTGTAGATATGCGCCCCCAAGCATTTGGATCATTCAACCTGTCCTGATCCACCAAATACCCCCTGACCTCAGGCGGCGGACTCAACCGCCAAGTTTTCTCCCACAGACTCCTCAGCTCCGCGTTGGGAACCACACTGTCAAAGTGCCTCATCTGGATATCCATCCAGTCCCGGAGGAATTTCTTGTACATGTACCACGGCACGCAGTGCGCCTGCACCGACGACATGACCGGGGTGTGGTCCTCCATCGGGCGCAAGCCCTCGGAGTTACTGGTGGGCTCGCCACGATCGAGCCCCGGAGACGGCACAAGCACCATCAACTCTCGGCAGCCCGGGTGGAGATGGCGCAGGTAGTTCACGGCGTGCTTGTTGGTCTCGAAGGAGACGTAGTTGACCGAGGTCGCCATCCTCGTCACGTTCCGGAGGATGCCAAAGAGGCGATCCAGATGGGACTCGCCTGCTGGGTCCCACTCGTCGGGATACACGGTCCGGTGGATCCGGACGTGGAAGATGTCCTTCTTCAGGTCGACGTTGTGGGCGAGGCGGTTGTGGAGGTGGACCCCCCAGCGGTTCGGCCGGGACTTGCGGTACATGTACCGGAACAGTTGGCAGGTTGCGGCGACCGTGGCGGATAAGGGGGGGGGGCGGAGGACAACCTTGGTTTGTTTGCTGACATTTTCCTGCAAGTTGACGTTTTCGTGATCGTCATTTTTGGGGCCGAAGATCTCGATTGGGATAATCTGCGGTGCCGAGTAGATCGTGTCCAGAATCTGGAGGGTGAGTTCCAGGGGGAGGTTGGCCAGGCTGCGTTTGGTCGGGTTTGCAACCCGGAGCATAGGGAAGATGGTGGAGGTGGTGGCCATGTTGGCGGTTGATGTTCTCTTTGCCTCGGTGTGCTTTGGTGTTTTTTTGGTTTTGTTGATGATGGTGCGATTTTGGCCTGACAACTTCCCCCAGCAGCATTGCAAAGTGTCCCGGTGTTTATATGGCCATGAGAAGCCCCATGCCTCACAGCAATTGTCCCAGACCTTGTCGCCTGTTTTCCAGCCAGATACAGTGTGTCGGAAACATTCATGATGAACAACTCAGACTCCTGGAGTTGTTTGTCCTTGAACACGCCGCCGTTGCAATGGACAGGTAAGGAGTGTCAACAACAGCCCTGTATTGCAACTCGCATCACCGGCGTCGACTTACCCCAAAGAGTCAATTCACACAACACGTATGTACAGTCAGTTATTTAGACAATACTTTCACTCCCTGGGATGTTGGCCACTCAGTGACCACAAGTGCTATTCATGCATACCCTTCCATCTAGGTCACTTATTACCGGAATATCCCTGCTGTTTTCTGCTGATTATAAATAACCAAAGGAGGAAAGAAAGGGGAAAGGAAAAATAAAAGCGTGAGGGAAAAAAGAAGGGGGGAAAAGAAGGAGAAAAGAAGGAGAAAAGAGAGGAAAAAAGAAGGAAAGGAAAGGAAACAGAAAAGAGAAAAGGGACAAAGAAATAAGAAAGAAGAAGAATTGCTCCTCACTACCGATGGACAGATCGTTACCCAGATATGACACCCCGCCTGAGGAAAGCTCGACCAACCCTATCGTAGGCACAGTCACGACTCTTCCCAAGTCGCGAGAGAGGAACCCTTTTTGTAGGCTCCTCCTCAGACTGCGTAAGGTAGGTATCAAACAGCATTCGTTTGTCAAGCACGGTGTTTCCACTCTCTCGGCTCCCGTCTCGCCGCTGTGGCTGTCTGTGCCTATCAAGCAATCAGCCAAATTAATTCTCACTAGTACTCCCCAGTCATCCAAGGAAGAAACTTCTGGCTCGAGTAATATATTCTGACAGTATTATTATACTCGTTACAAGTCTAAAAAGGTATCTCTGATGCCGCTTGGTCTGACCCATGGAGCCCGATGCCCGAAATTTCCCAAACGCTGAACCGATGCCACGATACGCCGCTGCCAATGATCAAGACTGATATACCAGAGTGAAAAAAACCACAAAAACAACCTGCCACACCATTATTCCAGGGGGGGGGGGCGAGAGAGCCAAACCAACCAGGTCCACCTTCCTCCCCGTCACCACATCTTCAAACCCGACCGAGACCAAGTATCGCCCTTTTCTTCCACTCATTCATTGCTTCCACCCCAAGCCCCCTACTAGACGTATGCACGCCACCAGACTGAGGAGTGTGTGTCTAGTGCTCTTCCCCGTCAATGCTCCCAAGCTGCCGCTGCGGGGTCCCCCGCAGGCTGGTAAAGTGGCCGACGACGTCGAGCGTGCAGCGGCCGTGCCAGCCATTCTCGGTGTCCAGGATCCTGGTGGAGACCTTCTTGACCTGGTATCGGACGGCGAGCCACAGCTCATTATCGTGGCCGGGGAGGGCGACGACCTGGGTGCTCGGGATCGCCGACAGCGCCAGGGTATCGGGGGTCGACTGCAGAGCGGGGGTCTGGGGAGGGCCCTTGGGCACGAGGATGTGGATGGTCCGGATGTGGGGGAAGACGGTCCAGACGCGGACGATGGCGTCGTGCCGCGGGTGATGCCCCATGTACTGGAGGTCCAAGGCCACGTTCTGCACGACGCGCCGGTCGAACTTGTCGCCCCCGGGCAGCTTGATATCTAGGTAGTTGGGCCGCTGGGCGCGCGGGACGGGGTCGTCCCTGGAGAGGTAAAAGATGTCGCGCCCGGGATCGAGCCAGTGGAACTGGTCCCCGAATTCGTAGAGTGTCTTGGACTTGAGGTAGATCTCCCGCGAGAGCTGGCAGGCTAAGCCGAGGGCCTTGTCTGCTGGCCGGGAGAAGGTCAGGATGTCGTTGGTGATATCCATGAAAAACACTTGGGGATCCATCGCGGCTTCGAATATGGCAACTTGGATCTCGTAGGGTAATGTGGCGATGCTGGGTTTGGTCGAGTCGGCCTGTGTGGCCCCAGGGGCATGTTTGTTGCTCATCATAGCTGGCAGCAGTTGTGCCTTGGGATGCCGGGAGAAGTGGTAGGCAAGATGCAATGGATCGACCGCGGGACGACAAGGTGGAAGAGAAAAAAGAGGGAGGCCAAGTGATGCGTCTGTCTGTCTTAGGATCATGTGCAAGTGTCGGATTGGTGGGGTGATGGTGGTCGGATCTGCTGCAGACTTTTTTCCTTGTCGACACCAGCGCTGGGAATCCCAATTGCCGCCACCGTCTGCTTATGACGGGAAGTCGAGATGCTGCAGCAGCCTGCACGCTGGTGGCCCCCGTCCGCTGTGTGTGGGGGGCCGATAGCGGCCAAAACCGGAGTCAAGCAAGCCAAGCCCTCGCTAGTATCCGATGGAAAGTAGGACTCGGGAGGGCCTCGAAAGACGGCAGGGAAATGGGATTGAAACGCAAAGACGGGCGAGGCTATTCAGATAAGGAGCCGGAAAAGTGATTTGAAAAAAGAAATTCCAGCATCTTGGATTTGGGATACGCCAGGCAAGAACCCCGCGGAGTGGTTACGAGCGTGGGGTGCAGGCGCTTGGACCACGAGCTTATCGTTCGAGTACGTACACGTGTACCGTGAGTGACTTATGTATTGCCGTAATGGGAAAGGTACCAGGGTAATGAACTGTATCATTGCCATCTTTGAATGCGAAGTCCAGCTTCCCCGACCAGCTCAGGGGGCCGGGTGTCGAGATTGTCTTGATCAGCAGAGGCCGTGTCTCGGTTAATACCTCCGTGAGAGGGGGTTTGGCCTAGATCCTTTTTTTCTAAGTCCTGTTTTGTAATCCGTCATCCGTCGTTGTTCCGGGTTCCACTGGGTTGGCTCCACCCACAACTCTGTGTCACAGGGCTTCCGCAGATGATTCGCCAGCGTGTCCAAAAGCAGGATGCCCTAGTTGCAGCAAGTACGTCATCGCCCAGACTCGCTGCATTCTCGCATCTGACCAGCGAACGGAGGCAGCCGAACGCCTCGGGGCTGTCTCAGAACATCCCGGGTGATGGGTGATGTGGGCAACAGATGCCATGTTTTCCAGATTTATCTGAATACAAATGGACCTGTTCCGCCCATCGCCGTCTCCACTCTCTACCCACCCTCGACTACCTAAGTTAGTTGATCTGCGTGTTCTCGACTCCGACTTCAATATCAAACCCCAACCCCCGCAGTTGGCATTTGCCGAGTTGCCCATCCATCTCGACCTCCATCCTCCTCTAGCTTCCACCAAATACCCGCTTATCATTTCGGACCCCCTTGACAAGAGTAAGCCCAACCCACCCGAGCGTGACAACCACCCCCTCTTACCACCCCTACCCCCTCCTAGCCTCATACTGACCCCCCCTTTCCCAGTGTATCCCCGCGAACACAAGCACAAAAAACGCCTCTACCTCGGCGACCCCCCGCAGCCAGGCATCTACGAAGTCCGCCGCAAAGTCACCACCGTCGTCCCAGCGCCATGCCCTCCCCCCGTGATCATCCGCCCACCCTCCCCGCCGCCAGCCGTCTTATTACCCTGCCCACCACCCCCACCACCACCACCACCACCACCGGTGATAATCAAACCCTGCGACCCACCCCCGCCCGACATGATCGACGTCATCGCAGTCGACGTCGACCCCTCCGAGACATCCAGCAGCTGCCGCAGCCGCCGCAGCCGCAAATCCAAATCCAAACGTTCCCGCTCCCGACGCCGCAGCCGCAGCCGCAGCCGCAGCCGCAGCAGGGAGAGAAACACAATCGACCGGGAAGTCATCATCGAGCGGGAACGGCTCGTGCCCTTTCCCGTGCGCGTCCCCGTTCCCGTTCAGCAGCAGCCGCCCAGGGCGGAGACGTATCGGTATGTGGAGGGGTTGCCGGCTGCTGCTGCTAGGGCACCACCCAGTCCTCCTCCGCCTCGCCGGCGGAGGGAGGAGAGCGTGGAGAGGCAGAATAGGGTTAGTGTGAGGATTGAGGATCGGTGGAGTGACGATACGCATACGCATACGGATGGGGATGGGGATGGCTCGGACTACTGTGGCCGTCGTGATTATGGGAGGGGCTATGGGCATGAGCATGAGCATGAGCATGAGCACAGGCGCGGGTATGGGGATCGGTACGGGGATGGAAGGGGACATGGGTATGGGGATGGTTATGGGGATCGAAGGGGACATGGGGGTGGTGGGTATGCGAGGCGTTGAATCATTTCTTGGGTTCTTCGGGCGTCGTTTGGTTCTTTTTTGTGTGTCGGGATATGGGCGTTGGCGAGGCTGAGTGTTTTTGCGAATGTGATACGAATATGTGTGACGGAGATATACTGTTGATCCGATGTAACGGATTACGAGGTTTGCGAGTTCTGATAGCATGGCGATGTACAATTACTATACAAGGCCACCGATAGACAGGGGACTTT
Organism: Chaetomidium leptoderma; assembly: GCA_033296705.1. Lineage (NCBI taxonomy): Eukaryota > Fungi > Ascomycota > Sordariomycetes > Sordariales > Chaetomiaceae > Chaetomidium > Chaetomidium leptoderma. The sequence goes on along the minus strand of MU856845.1, from coordinate 235,679 downwards.
CCTGGTATAATACGATGTAACCAACCCAACCCAACCAACGAACTGATCCAATAACTCTGTTGCTTATCCACCACTCCTCAAAAAATAATACCAACCAACCGCCTCACAAAACGTCCACCCCGATGGCCCGCGCAAAGTTCCTCCCAACCAAGAACCGCTCAACAAAATCGCAAAAGGCGGGCAGTCTCACCAGCCGGGGTTTCAGACGATCGCCTGCGTCATACATGGCCTTTGCGATCCGGGCGCTCCACGGTTGCCCCTCGACGAGGAGGACGGCATCGAGGAACGAGGCTAGATGCTGCCCTTCCTCCCAGTCGACGTCCACCCGAGAGAGCGGGCAGTGCGCACAGTGAGCCTCTGCCAGACTCAGGACGTGGTACGAGAGCTCCTCGACACACTTTACCATTCTGAGCTTTAGCTGGTCGATGCCGAAGCGCTCGGCGAGGAAGTAGATCTCGGCGTAGGTGAAGAAGGAGGGCTCGTCTTCCCATATCTGGCTTGGGAGTCCTGGAGGGCAGTTAGATGCTAGTTTAGAGACATGTTGTGCTTGGGGCTGGTTGTTGTTGTTGAACTTGCCGCTTGTGTGGAGGTACCCCAGGAGTGCAGCAAAGACCTTTGGGTGGGTGGCTACCGAGGTGCGCGGGCTGACGACGACATGGTAACCCTATGCATGTCTGAGCGCGAGCCGGGGACGAGGGAGATGTGCCGTGTACTCACGGGCTCTGTCTTGATCAGAGCCGCCTTGATCCACGGGAGCTTGGCAGAGACAATGTCCTTCTTGACCTTCCACGTGTAACCTTCGAACTCGAGGGTTATGTCTCCGTTGGGATCGCCGTTCCAGAGCCTGTTGGTCCATAATATGGGCCTGTCTAGCTCAGGCGAGGGGGTCTTGAGAACCATTGCTCTTTTCGCCCGAGGAGCAACAAAGACGACCCGGCTGGGATTTCGGCGGCAAGGTTGGATGGCGGGTGCGGATTTGAGCTGTTGTAATAAACCAAGTCCTCAAAAAGCGGTAAAAGCGGTAAAAGCTGAGGTAAGGAAACTGAGCGTGTAACGGTGTGTCGATAAGTCGGTGGTGGACGTCAAAGTTTAGTTTCGATCTCCTTGTTCGGGGTTCTTCGAGTCCTCCCACACCCATCTGCCAGCTCCTTCCGCCGCGAGGCTTTTCGAGCGTTCAGGGAGGAAATGGCGAGGGGCCGTCCGATGAGCGGACGGGCCGAGGCACCTTCCTGGAAGGGGTTCGTGGCTCGGGGTAATCAACATGGGATCTCCATAACAACCTCATCTCCTTTGCTTTCGTATCCGAGGTTTGGAAGCCCAACCCAAAAATTGGGAACCCCGAGGGTAGTAGTTGAGTCATGTAGTAGCGTAACAAGAATGGGTGGAAACTCACCCTATCAGCAGCAGAACCCCGGGTTAAAACCATGGCACAGTGTGAAAAGGACGAGAAGTTAGTTTTAAGGTAAAGGTAGATACTGGATGTTCAAGTCTGGTATTGTGCTGCTTCTCCTGCTCGAGCCTTGTGTTCGAAGGGACCCCAGGCCCACCCCCTTGTATGTGGAATACGTAAAAGGCATATACACACAACACAACAGCATGGCGCCGTCCGTCGTATATGTGATACAGAGGTTGGGGTCGTCATTATTAGACGTTAGTGTCTAGGTTTTGGTAGTTACGTACCTAGTAGTTGGTTCTTCTAACTTCACCTCCCCCCTCGTTGCAGCTTACATGACGGACAACCACCGTTAGATACCTCTAGACTTGATATAATCAAGTAGTGTAGGTTGCCTAGTACGACTCAGGGAACCGCTGATGAGCCCAAGAGGGAGCATGGAATCATGTAGAGGGACGAAGGAACAAGAACATGCGGGTAAAGAAACTAGATGAATCATATATCACCGCTTGAGACTGACGAGGGCATTGTTGACAACCGCCCGCTTGTTATCACTGACAATTCAGAGGATAATATCAACCAACCGAGCGTTTTCTATTATTTGTCTGCCTTGATCGTGTAAAACGGCATTTACCATGTCGATCTGCTCGCAGTTTTTGAAACTGCCCCCTGACTTGGCCATTTCCAGCGAGCCCCGTTTCAGGTGCCCCCAACTCGCAGAAAGATCGCATTACCGCCGGCAAAACTCACTTCTGGCACGCTAGCTGGCGGCCTTCTGCTCCATCTTGGTAGTGAGAATGAGGTTATGTTGGTTCTGGTCATGAAACCCCTCCCATAAGGACGGCGACCTAGACACACAAACAACAACTGGAAATAGCCTTTTGTGTATGCGGCACAAGCGGCGTCTGATGCCCACTATACTTGAGAGATTGTGCAACCCCAACGGGGGAGCCTCACAAGAATCTCTTGCGTAGTTATTGGATGGTCTGGCTGGTCGTGTTGTTACTGCTGCTGGGGGACGGCATGCATGATGACACCAAGAGAGGGCTACACAAGATCTCTATTGTGTAAAGGCAAGATCCAAATGTGGGGAGTCAGGCCATCAGCATTGATTGATGCGGCAAGGGGCGGGACTTGTTCTGTCCTCGTGTGTCAAAGCGGTAACATCGCACCCAGAAGACGCAGACATAAGCACGAGGCAGCCAGATGCTGTGAGGAGTGGACGGACGGTCTCTTGCTTGCTGTTGGGGCGGGACGAACTGATTGACATGCGAGGCACGCGACCGTTTAAAGCCACCCGAGACCGAGGGCGTTGTCGCGTGGCGGCCATTGACCACCAAGCCAGGAAGCCTTGGAGGCTGTTTCATGTGAGCAGTTGCATTTGTCCGCTTTCTTCAGGAGTTGGTTATTTTCTCGATAAAAACCGTTGCGCGCACATGGCAAGTCGTGCCGAGCGGCGGCTGCCAGGGTATAAAACTAGGCAGGCTGCCCTCCATTCCGGCGAGGAGGCGCTTCCGCTGGATTTCAGACCGCCCAGAGGACCTGGGGGATCGAAGTTCAGATGACAGAAGGTGAAGGCCTTGTTGGTCCGGACGCGGTTGACCCGGGTCGCCGTGTTGCACGGGGTTTGGGTTCCCGGAGGCGGCCTGCAGACCTTCCAGAAGTCCCCCGGATTATAAAAATCTGCCATGGGAGCCCACTTTGAAACCGTGACGTCGTCGACCCTGAAGATCACTGCATATCCCCGTGTTTCTTGACTGATGCTTCGGCACCCCGGGACGTTTCGGGCGGCGCAACCGACGGCGCAACCGAGTTTAGCGACCGCGTCAAAAACAGAGCCAAGAAACGATATTACTGTGATGTTTGTCTTTTCTTGTGTTGTTTGTAAGTTGAAGATCTTATCTGAGCCTGTAAATCGAGAAGAACGCCCTTGGTGTGGTGGCTGGCTGGCTGGGCGGCCAGTCCCGTGGCCGCCTCAGATGCGGGAGATTGGGGGGGGATTCAGGGGCTGCCAAACCGCGACATGGAATCCAATCACGCGCCATGGAAGGTGTTTTTGCCCACGCGGTCGCACGCGAGGGAACACCACAACAGAATGCGGAGCTTTGCAATGACTTGCATACAGAATACAGAGTTCGGCGTGTCTCCGGATCCAATCACGACCGATTACCTTCCCACCGGGTAGATTTTGATGCTGCGAGCGAATGTTGTGGCCGAACCCCCTGGCGGCCCTCGAATGGCTGGGAGGACCCCGGGACGAGCCTGTCAATCTGTGGCTGATCGAAGTGGAATCAGGAAAGACTTCCAAGGTGAGAGGTTTTGGGACTGGTAAATTTGGCCTTCACACCGCTCTTTTACCAGCCGGCATGGTCTTTCATCAGCAAGTTTGTTGCCTCGTGTGGTGAATATGAGTGGCTCAATTGGGGGCTTTGGATGGCGTCCTCATTTCGGCTCCGGCAGTTGCGGATCGGAGGAATACTCCGTTGTGACAGCGGCTCGGGATGAAGGAGACGGCGGTTTGGAGGCGGGATCGAGGAGTGGCAGCGGCGAGAGCCATTGCATGTGAGCCGTGCCTCGGATGAATCATGAATCCCAGATTCCCAGGGCGCTGTGTCTGTCGAGCTGGAGGATTCGTTCCTGCATGCGGTTTGCCGTCTCGATCAGGAGGGGTCTAGGGGTCCTTGTTGGGATCGGTCCTGACCAAGTCGAGGCGGCTCCCTGCACCGGGCTGCAATGAGCCGTGGCATTCATTTGCAGTTTAGTGTCTGGGTATCTGCACCCCTGCATGAGACAATCGCTAAAGTGAGCCCGCAGTGCCGTGGGGGGTCTTAATAAATTATAAACCAAGGTTCCCCACGATGCATCGGCAAACGGGCACGCTCGGGCGCATTTGGCAACTGTTCAAGCAGCCTGGCCACATGCTGTGGCGGTTTTGGGGTTGTTCGTATCTCGCTCGTAGGTAGTATCTTTTCTGGAGCGTAGCTTTGGAGCATTGGCAGACGAAGTAAGAGGGTGCGCATGGCGACGGCGCGAGACGCTTTTGCCCAGAAAAGACGGCATGCAAACCTCGGCAGGTCTGTGGGGAGACTGCATGGGCTAAACTTGGCTTGCAGAGACCCGCAGCGCCTCGTGGATTTAACATGAGCGACTACTCTAACAAAGAGCATCTGACGAGAGACTGAGTCGATTCAGGGGACAGCACGATTTAGTAACTCAATCCAAAAATGGCGAGAAGCGTAGCCCTTCAGCCATTTGTTTTGAAACCCCCATTGCAGGGACCAAACAGGCCTCGCATGCCTGACGCGAGATCAATCCGGACATGAAAGGGATAACCACAGCTCGTTTGAATACGTAGGAGAGTTTAATCGTCCGAATGGGAATTTTGATACCGAGAATCGAAGCCCGGTTAAATAACAGAACAGAAGTCCTTGTAACAGAGAGCTTGTTTCAGAAGCCTGGTCTCATCGACCCGAGCTCGCCGAGCGGGAGGCGAAAGAGATGGCATCTGTTAGTGAGAGAGGCGAGCCCTTATTCGCTGACGCTCACCGTGCAAACCTACTCCAGCCTTTGTTATGCGCATAGGATCCGCTCGACAATCACAGACAAGATGGAAACCGGCTTGCTGATGGGCTTTAAACACCTGCATGGTAGAACTTTGGACGTAGTTGCGATCCGATTGTAGCGATGATGGCCACCTCCATTTCGGTTACCTGCTGGGCGGGAGTTGGGATTTTAGGGGCAAGGCCAGAGGGTGGGGCTCGCCCAGACGAGTGCCTTCAATTTAGAAGCCGGCGTCTGGACCCCAGAACGGACCTTCCCTCGTCTCGGTTGCCCCCCAGATCTCTCACTGCAGCCTGCCGTAGTATCAGACGGAGCTCCCGTCGCCCAGATCACGACTCGCACGCCGCAGCTGCGGGCGGAACATCAAGCAGTCAAGATTTCCCGGTCCCAGAGACGCGGTGCCCCGTGATCTGTAATCTGTAATCTGTACCTGAACTTGCCCCGTTCAGGTCCATCCCCCGTCGACGAGCGGGTTCACCTCCATCATCCATGGCCCATGCTGCTGCAGCTAATAACTATTACTTGCCTGACCTTTCCAAACTCTGTCTTAGCGCGCCGTGGGCGCGTGCACTCTTCAGTTTAAAATTATCAAGCACCCCATCCCATGAAGGAGACCCATATTTTTTGGCCCTCCCCTGCCCTGAGCCTGAGTCCGCGACCACGACGCCGACCTGCTGTGCTCCGAGTTGCCAACCCTTTCTCTTGCCGCCATCACTGCTGCGAAGGCCGCCTCGCTCCTGGCAGTGGTTGAGTGTGAAATCGATGATATTCGATGCGACGTCAATCAGGGCCGCCCAGGGATCTCAAAACCTCAGCGACTTCTTGTCCTGCTTAATCTGCGACCCCCCCTCGAGCCCCCCCTTTCGCCCTGGACAGCCCGCCCTCGACCCAGGCCTCCACCAGTCTGTTGCATAGCGCACTCCTTGTCGCAGCTTCACGACCGCCGGGCTGACCGCTGACCGCTGACCACCATCCTCGCCAGCCCTCTGCGGCCCGAAGCCCGGGCTTCATGGACTCTACGTTCCAGGACAGCCCTACTATCGGGAGAACACAGGCCGTCTACTCGGCCAATACTAATAGCCCGCTGCCAACTCCGTCGAACGCCGCAAATTCAAAGTCGAGGTACGGGTCTCCCGTCCGTCCCTCTTTCACACACACCCCGGCCCCCCGCTCCGTTGATTGGTCTCCTTCGGCCCTCGTTCCTTTCCTTGATCCTGACGAGTCGGGTGCCGTGGTTGCACAGCGCCCTACCCAGTCGACGGTGCCCAAGAGAACTTGAACTTGAGCTTGGAGCTGAGATAACTCGGCGTTGCCCACCACAGCCTGACGAGCGCTCAACGTGTTGTCCAAGCACAGCACAGCACAGCATTTGTCTGGCGTTTTGCTCGGCATCTGCCCTGTGGTGCGACGACCGACTCGTGCCGCCTACGACTTGCAGTGTCCACAATACTGACCCAGTCTCTTTGTCCGCTTTAGGTCGAGACGGGTACCCGCAAGCCCACTCTCCATGGACTCGTCGTTCCCTGATTCTCAGTCTGCCGCCGTCCCACGCATAGTCACCACCGCCGCCTCGGAGGACCACCCCTCGCAGAAGGTATCCGAGCAAACTACCTACTACAACAGCGATTCGTCAGGTAGCACCACGCCTGATGATAGAAGCCCTGGGTACGTTCTCGACGGGGATGCGCGCTCTCAGCACCACACAGCCCTCGTGTGTGCGCTAACCGTCTCTTCCCTACTAGACCGGCTCCGTCTCCTCTCTCGCTTCGTTTCCCGAATGAAGTGCGCAGCGTTTCCGATCCCCTCGTAGCCGCGCCGCCTCCCCGGCGCTCTCCTTCAAGCCAGTCCTCGACCATGCCGGGCACGGCGGGCGAGCGGGCGGGGCCCGCCGGGAACCCCCCGAGAAACTCGTCGATAGACTCGGCCATTTCCGCCATTTCCACGAGATCCAGCCTCCAAAAGGCGTCTGTGGACGGCGCCGTTGGGAACACCGACATTGCGAACCTAATCAAGACGGCCGGCAGCGCCGAAGCAGTCATTCAATATTTGCTCAAAGAAAAGCAGTCGCAATCTCAGCAGAATGCGCAGCTCTGGAGGCTGGTGGACAAGCAGAGGGCCATGATTCTTGGCCTCAACAAGGATCTCGAGCGCGCGTTGAAGGACAAGGAAAAATACAGAAAAAAGCTAAAGGAGGTGCTGGAAGGGTCCGAAGCACCATCGGGACCCTCGATATCGGTATCAAACCCACGGGGACCTAGCTTGAACGGGCCCGAACCTGTTCCCTCGTCGCCCAAAGAACGCGTTTTGGAGATTCCGTTGTCACCCACGTCGTTGGACTCGGACACGCACAAACATTCGCCTGTCGACGTCTCTTTAGCCCCGTACCCCATAACCCCGCCGGCGTACCAGACGACTGTTAATACCGCCCGGTCGACTGTCGGCGAGATGCTTGACCCCTCACACACAATGCCGAGGCCGAGCGAGCATGCACTGGACCAGTTCGACCACGAAGCGCAGGAACAGGCGGCCGAAACCGCCTCAAGACAGGCAGAGGAGGCCAGGAGTCTCCCTATCAGCATGAACCTGCCGCCCTCGCGCACCGCACCCCGCGAGCCGCCGCGGATGCCTCCGCCGCAACCCCCCGTTGGGCTTCCAGACCGATCACCGAAGCCCGACGAGGGTGCTTCCAAGTTCCCCCCACCGCCTGCGCCTCCGCCGCGGAAACCGCCCCCGGCGCCGCTGCATCTTAGGAATGCGAAGCCGAAGCCTCACGTTGCCCCAGAGGAAGACCCGGAAACAGACACCGACTACGACCACATTCTCGAGGTGGATGAGCTTCGCCCTCGCGACAAGAGGGGGCGTAGGAGGACGCGGGAAGATGACGAGCGGGAGCGTGAGATTCTGGCCAGAAAGGAGGCTGAAATGCGCAGTTTGTCGAAAAAGAGCAAGAAGAGCAGCAGTCGAAAGGCCACGGAGAAGACGGATGCACCCCCGAGCGAGATGCCTGCCAGCACCAGGGTAGTCCAGACAACCAAGGTGGTGGCCCCTTCACGAGAGCCCGCCTCCCTTGCCGGCGTTTTGAGCGGCGCTCCGGACTCCCGACCCGTCGTTCCTCCAGCATTGCTGAGCCCCGGACTCCCCTCGAGCCCGAGGCCCATGGGTTTCCCGGTCAACTCCCCGCCGCTCTCTCCGCTGGGCATCTCGAACTTTTCCGGGGCACCCCTATCCCCCCGACCACCGCGGGCGCCCATCCCATTGCCACCCAATACGCCTCTCCAAACGCCTTCCCCGGCAGGAGATCCCTTGGTATTGAAGTCGCCTAGGCCGCTGAACATCATCAAGCAGGAAGACCAGGGTTATGCAGCAGCGCCGAGCCCGACAAAGTCTAGTACCACTGATAGCCCGATAGAGCGGACCAAGGTCTTCAAGGGTTTTGTGACGGAGGAGTACCCCGACTTGTTGCTTCCGCCAAACGCGCTTCCGTCGATTGATATCAAGGTTGCGTCCTCTCGCATGAAGCCCTCGAGAGCTAGTCTGATCTCTCTGACGCAGCTAGAGGAAGACCCGGTGTTCACTCTGGCAATCTATTCGAGAGTTGATGGCGGAGAACTCTGGCGAGTCGAAAAGGATTCCGCATCGCTCGCGAAGCTGGACCAGCGCCTGAAACAGTGCGCCACCTTCACAGCGAGGACGCCGGATCGGTCTCTTTTCAGTGGCCATGCGCCAGCGAAACTTGACGCCCGCCGCGTGGCCCTCAACCAGTATCTGGATGAGCTTCTAAACACGCCCCTGGACAATGCGACCGCTCTCGAGCTCTGCAAGTACTTGTCCTCCAGCACGTTGCCGCCCAATGCGGACGAAACCGGGGGCTCAACCGGTGAACGCAATCCCGAGGCACAGAGAGTCGGCCCAGGCGGACGGCCGTTCCGCAACGGCTACCTGACGAAGCGGGGCAAGAACTTTGGCGGTTGGAAAGCACGGTACTTTGTCCTGGACGGTCCGCTCTTGAGGTACTACGAGACTCCTGGTGGTGCGCATCTGGGCACCATCAAGCTTCAAAAAGCCCAAATCGGCAAGCAGGCCCATCACAGCAACGACGGCTCGCCGACCCAGAGTACCCCAGCTGAGGAGGGCGATAACCAGTATCGTCACGCTTTCTTGGTTTTGGAACCGAAGAAGAAGGACCCCAATAGCATGACGAAACATGTCCTGTGTGCCGAGAGCGACAGGGAGCGCGACCAGTGGGTCGAGGCCTTACTTCGTTGGATTGACTATCGGGATCCGGATGACGAGGAACACTCCAAGAAGGATCATGCGCACGACCGGCAAGCTGAGCGCGGCAACGGCAAGAAGAAGGCGCATGGTCAGGTGAAACCGCAACAACAACAACAACAGCAGCAGCAGCAGCAGCAGCAGCAGCAGGGTCTCGGTGTGGACGAGAGCCTGATCGGGGTGAGCTATGAAGCTACCAGGCAAGGCGACATTCCCCAAGGGGTGCAAGCAAAGCCGAGGCGGTCTGGCCAAGATCACGAGTCGACGCACAGCCAATCGACAATGTCTTCGTACACCATTTCTGCGCCGCGCGATCCCCAAGTGATCTCTCACTCGGAGTCGTGGGGCAGCAAGCTTGGCATGGGTCTCGCGCCGCCGTCGCAGGAAGAGAAGAAGGCGAGGAAGCGCAGCTTCTTTGGGTTCGGCCCGAAGACGAGAACGTCTAGCGATGGCCAGGACTCGCTCTTCGGAAACGACAACGGAAACTCTCAGGGAGGCCATCAGTACCCCGGGCCTATTCGACAAGCATTTGGGGCTACGCTGGCAGAGGCTGTGCGATACAATGCCCCTCTGGATGTCAGGGTCCCGCTGCCTGCCGTTGTCTACCGGTGCATCCAGTACCTCGACACGAAGAATGCCATCTTTGAGGAGGGCATCTTCCGTCTCAGCGGATCGAACCTGGTCATCAAGCAACTAAGGGAACGGTTCAACGTCGAAGGCGATATCAACCTACTCACCGACGAGCAGTTCTATGATATTCATGCCGTCGCTTCCCTCCTCAAGCTGTACCTTCGCGAGCTGCCAAGCACGATCCTGACCAACGACCTCCGCACACAGTTCATTGCCGTCACCGAGATGACGAACTCGACAGAGAAGATGGCTGCACTTGGCGAACTTGTGGATCGTCTTCCGCAGGCCAACGCAGCGCTTCTCAAGTATCTGATTGGGTTTTTGATCAAGATCATCAACCACTCGGACGTCAACAAAATGACGGTGCGCAACGTTGGAATTGTCTTTTCGCCGACGCTCAACATCCCGGCACCAGTGTTTGCCCTGTTCCTGCAGAACTACGAGCCCATCTTTGGGATCGACCCCTCGGAATACGAGCTCCCCATGACGGAGCCCGAGTTCTCACAAGAACGTCGGCCTTCGCTCCCGACGTCGTTCCAGGAGCGCCGGCCGTCGGACGGGCGACCGTCCACGTCGCACAGCGATTCTCCTCACAGGCAGCGCCTGATGGAGTCTCTGGAAGCGCATGGGAACCGGGGCACGCCAACGCCGCCGCCCATGTCGATGCAGCAGATGGCGCAGATGAACGCGGCGACGTTGCACTCGAGGAGCACGCCCACGCCCCCGCCCCAGCGGCAGATGAATTACGACTCGCCCGGGGGGCAGAGCCACCACCCGGGCAGCGGCGGTGGCGGCAGCGGTGGCGGCCACCCTTCGATGAGACCGGGGTACGATAGCGGCGGGTTTCCCATGCCGCCGTCGGGTTTTGTCGACCCGAGCCAGGCACACACGACAGGACACAACAAGCCCAACCCCGGGTACGACCGGCCGGTGTACGAGAATGGGCTGGCGCCGGCGCCGTACGAGCAGCCGTACCGCAGCCGCCGCGAGAGCGCCATGTTTATGGGCTCGCTCAGCCAGCAGCCGTCCAAGAGCCGGCTGCGGGAGGAGGCTCAGTACTAGCCAGCGACGAGGGGCTTGGGCTTTCCCCTTTTTGGTTTACTTTTTGTTGTTCTTTTTGGAAAGTCGCTCGTTCCATCATACCATCTATTCCATATATCCATACCCCCTTCTGATGTTGTTGCTCTGTTGATCTTCTTAGCAAAGATACCATTCCATCCTTTTGATGTTTGTTTTTGGTTTTTGGTTTCTTTTTCCCAATTCTTCATTGCGTTCTTTTCGCCAGGGATGACGACGACCATACACGTGTACGATTTTATTGAGCGAGCAAGCCTACGAACAGGCACATGTGCACAGGAAAACCCTTTTTTGCGGGAATCATGTCAGATGATGGATAATCATACTGTTGACAGATGACGATGGGCTATTGCTGCTGACCCTTGGTGGTCATATCTGGCTTGGCTTCTCTGTCTTGGATTATCATGTTGGGTCTTTTTTTTTTTTAGTTTGGTTTGGTTTCTTGGCTCGTCTGTTTTCTGAGGCTGCTGCTGCTATGAGCAGCCTTTCTCTCCTGGTTGATTGATTCTGCGGTGCAGCGGAGGAGATACCAAGTTTGTTTCTGGATGTGAAAGAGGGTTGGCAATGGGAGGATGGAAGGAGGTGTATGTATGCATACACTACGTAACGTACGTAACTGTCTAATATGTGTTGTTCTGGTGTTCCACGCACGGTAGAAAAGGGGGAAGCCAATTGATTGATGTTGATGGAGCCTAAATATTCGGTGCTTCCGCTCAGAATGCTGAGGTAATGCAAAACACGGACCATGTCGGGGCCTTTCGGATGAATTTGGCAGGGTACAGGTTACAGAAAAGAAAGTCATAGTTCGCCCCAGAAACACGCCAAAAGCCACCGCCAAGCCCCCACGAAACCCTTTATTCCGTAGACTGCCCAGCCCACCCCCTGCATTTTGCATCGGGAAGTTGAAGGCGCCGACATCTCAGCTCCGAGTTCCGACGCAACGCCCTCGATCGGTAGTCGGCCATCGTCACCACCGGCACCGCCAATAACTAACTACAAACAAAGCGCCTAGCAACAAGTGGAGGCCGGTTCTTTACCGCCGACGGAACCTACCTCATGGACAACGGGGCCCTAGACCCGATGCTCCGCAATGCGGTGCCATCAGCGCCGTCACTGGCGCCAGGCGGCCAAGACACGGCTGCGAAACCATCCCAACAGCAACAGCAACAGCCCTTGATCCCGTCATGGCAATCCCAAACCACCCCGACAACCCATGACCCATCAACCGCCTTGTCCCCCGAAACCCCCAACTCGACCACCACCGCGGCAACCCCCTCCACCGCCGTCACCCACGACCACCACCACTACCACCACATCAATACCCCCGCCGGAGGAGGAGGAGGAGGAGGAGGAGGGGGACGCGACCCCTCCATCACACCCTCCCCTCCCGGCGACAACAACAACAACAACAACCCCAACGCGCCACCATACGGCCACCACGACCCCAAGAAAGCCCGCGCCTGCGAGTCCTGCCGCGGCCTCAAGGTCCGCTGCGACCCGGACCCGGCGGACCCGGAGGGGCCGTGCCGACGGTGTGTGAAAGCGAGGCGGCAGTGCGTCGTCACGCAGCCGACGCGCAAGCGCCAGAAGAAGACGGACAGCAGGGTCGCGGAGCTGGAGAAGAAGATTGATGCGCTGACGGCGACTTTGGTGGCGACGAGGGGGCCTGGGCCTGCAGTTGGGCCTGCGGTTGTTGGGGGTGGGAATGGGGTCGGGGTGTCGGTGCCGGTGGGGTTTGCTGGGGAGAGGGAGCCTGCTGCTGGTGAGGTTTTGAGGTGGCCGCCTGCTCATTCTCATCCTCATCCTCCTTCTCATCTTCCTCCGCCTCCGCCTCCGCCTCCTCCGCATCTGGCCCAGTCGCCGGTTGTGCAGCAGCAGCAGCAGCAGCAGCAACAGCAACAACAACAACAACAACAGCAGCAACAACAGCCCGCGGCTGCGGTGGGGCAAAAGAGAAAGTTTGATGAGAGGCGGGAGTCTGGGGAGGGGGATGTTGGCTGTGTTTCTGCTGCTGCTGCCACGAGGGACGCCGCGTCGATTTCGAGCTCGGCCGCGCCCCAGCCCGGCGGAGAGCCGGCCAGGGAGCAGCAAGCCCCAGATGTCGTCGACAGGGGGTTGCTGACGATGGCGCAGGCGAGCGAGCTGCTCGTGCGCTACACCACCCAGATGTGCCCTCACCTACCGGGGGTTGTGCTTCCGCCCGGAATGACGGCGGCGGAACTCAGGGCGTCCAAGCCGATTCTGTTCTTGGCCACCATGGCGGCGGCGTCGTCGGAGCTGCCGAATCTGCAGCGGGTTTTGACTAAGGAGGTGATGCTGGTCTTTGCCGATAGGATCATCGTCCGGGGGAACAAGAGTCTCGAGCTGGTGCAGGCTATCCAGGTGGCTGTCATCTGGTATTGGCCCCCCGAGCGCTTCGAGGAGCTCAAGTTCTACCAGCTAGTGCACGTCGCCGCCGTCATGGCCATCGAGATTGGGCTCGGCAGGAAGAAGGCCGCGGCGAGGGGTGGGTTTAGGAAACACATCTCGTACGCCTGGCGCGACCACCCGCTCCGGAAGCAGCCTCCGCCGGACCCGACCACGCTCGAGGCCCGGCGGGCTTGGTTGACGTGTTACTTCATGGCGACCAACACCGCCATGGCGTTGCATCGCCCCAATCTAATCCGCTGGACGCCCTTCGTCGCCGAGTGTATGGATGTCCTCGATTCGTCGCCCGACGCGGCGCCCACGGACAAGTATCTGTGTCACCTAGTGTGGACGCACAAACTGGCTGAGGAGGTCGGCATCCAGTTCTCGATGGACGATCCCGCGTCGACCCCCAACATCGCAGAGCCCCGGACCCAGTATGCGTTGAAGGGGTTTGAGCGGGAGCTCGAGCGGTATTGCAGCTTGATCCCGAAGGAGATGCAGCAGCGTAAGAATACAACAGATTCGTTTATCAAGTGGTGGGCTCAACTGACCAAACTTTGCAGCATCGCTTAAGATGAGCTTCCACGTTATCAGCCTGTATATGCACGAAGTAGCCACCCACAACGACAATTCTGACGACTGCAAGATGCAACCCAACGAGACTCAGATTGGTTCGGGTGGTCCGCTGTCGCTTTCGCATATCAACGCCTTGTCGGCCTGTCTTACGGCCATCGACGGCATTTTCGAGGTCTATCTCTCGCTCGACGTCGCCGCCATCCGCTGCCTGCCCGTGTTCAACTTTGTGCGCGTGGCTTACGCCGTCGTCGTTCTGATCAAGCTTTACTTTGCCGCCTCGTCGCCCAAGAGCGAGCTGGGGAAGGTCATCAACAAGGACCAAATGAAGGTCGAGCAGCATCTCAACCAGCTCCTCGAGAAATTCCGTGACGCCGCCGCCGAAGACAAGAGTCGGCCAGCCTCCAAGTTCCTCATCGTGCTCATCATGATCCGCTCCTGGTTCCACAAACAGACGCAGAACCAAAATGGCGGGTCGAACCCGAGCATGAGTGCTCCCACAACAGGAACACCTCCGCCGCCTTACCCGCGCCAGAGCGGAGCCAGTTCTACTCCGGTCCCCAAGCAGCCCCAAGTTCCCCAACAGCCAGATTACCCAACCACGGCCAGCACGCCGCTACAACTCCTATCTGAAATCGCAACCAACAACTCGGCTGCCTCGGCCCCAGGCGGTCCCCGGCCATCCACCGGCGCCGATCTCCTCCCGGTGGGAACCGGGCCTTGGCTCAACAGACCACCGCTCATGTACGACCCCGCCGCCAACTCTCCGCAACAACAACAGCAACAACAACAGCAACAACAACCAGCCGGGACCGCCACCGACAGTGGTGGCGCCCCACCCTACTCCATGGTTGGCGTCACCCCGCAGCAAACAGCCATGGCACCCAATCTCGCCCTCCCCTGGCTCAACAGCGCCTTCATGTCCAACACCGACCTGGATTATGACTATGCCAACTTTGGGGACGGCTTTGCGCAGGCTATGGACCTGACGCTGGGCGGGTTCCTAGATGGTACCGAGGACGGCGCCGTTAGGTATATGATGCAGGAGCCGGGGTGGTTTCCGCCTATGGGGGCGGGGATGGATCCGATGGCTGGGGCTGCGACGGGGGGAGGGGGTGGGGGGTTTGGCTTTTAGGGGCTAACGAATGGGTTTGGGGGTTTGGGGTTTTCGGGACGGGAAATGTATTATGTTGCTGTAATTTTCATAGATATAGGGCGGACGGGTTTATGGGCGGCGCTAGACGTCCGCGGACCGGCTTCCGGATTCTCAATGGACATGGCGTTCAGGGGCTAGCTACTGCACGCGGCGTCGAAATGGGGGGTTGTCAGGGACAACTCCCGGTGGTATTCTGAGAGCCCACCTTATTCTATCGAATACGATTCTCCAATTTGTCCATCCTTCTTCCGTCTCTGTGCATAGATAGGTAGTCCTTGAGGCTGGAAGTCCCCTCCTTACCTTTGTCTCCATTTTTACACTTTCGCGACTAGGAGGCCGGGGGCAACCACCTTACTTCACTTCTTTATCTCCAACCCACCCCGACCCAAGGCCATGGGAAGGTCTCCCCGAAGCCCCCGAAAGCCACGCAGCCCCCAAACCGGTTCCATACCTCCAATCACCCATCCCGTTTAGCGAACAGACCACCCACCCACCTCTCTGGGAAGCCACATGCCCGAGCTGCCGTTGCGGAATTGATCCAAACCACCGGGACGGCATAGGCTTTGGGCGGTGAGCCGGAATTACAGCGCGATGACGGGAGATGACAGCGCTGTGACAGGGAGTGGCTCGCGGGAGGGGATTTATCTCCTATAACAGAGGAAGAAGGGGAAGCAAACTCTTGAAGCCCAGTCAATTGGGCTGGATCTGTCTCCGTTGCTGCCGCTTGCCGTGGTTGATATTTTGATCGATTACATTACATAGATGCGGTAAGAAGAGAGGGAGAAAGTATCCATGTCCAATTGTCTCGCTACCTAGTCTTTGGTGATTCTCAGGGGAGTAAGTAGTAACTGGCAACCGTCGACCAACGAATTATTATCCTCAAGGCCAACCCCACGGCAAGATGGAGACAGGTACCTAGGTAGGTATAAACACACCGAGTTTGTAAACAAGGAGTTGTTCAAGTACACCATAACGTTGTAGCTACCATACCTCCGTAGCTTTCACTCCTGTCAACAAACCAAACTCATCCCCCAAGACTATCTCCTCTAGACATTCTCAGCACCCAAACAAGAATACCACCACCGCTTGCCGCCGTAACCAAAGGCGATAGTATGTGACAGTCAAGAGAGGAAACGGTACGCCAGAAAACCCCCAGAACCCAAAAGTCCCCCTCCCCACAGCCACAAAATCCACGCTCTCCCCACTCAACACAGCACTTCAACCTACCCGCCCCCCCCCGCCCCGATTTCTTTGTCCTTCAATATCCCATCCGACCCAGTCGGCTGACTACCCGACCCGACTCGCTTTATGTCCGACCCGTCCCGAGGGTCCACCACCAACACCACCACCACCACCACCACCACCAAATACCAAGTTGACGTCCAGCTCCAACAAAGGGGGGAAAAAGCCCACAGGTCGGATTCGGTTCCGCCAATTACCAAACACCAGGCCCCCCCCCCGGCCGAGGTCATCCAGGTCACGGGCACGCCCCCTAACAAAGCTTGCAGAAGCAAAACGAGTAGACAAGAGAGAGAGAGAGAGAGTAATAAACCCCATTCTGTGAATAGCAAGCAGTAAGCAACCAAGGCCAAGAAAAAGACCAAAGCCCTAATCGTACATTCTGGTTTGGAATAGCAAAACCTCCCCATAAAACCCCGCTAACTAAGTAAGCCTTGCTACCAGCTTGAATGTTGCCTTTGCTCGCATGTGACCACACAAGCCTATGTGATCCCCATAACCGCCCCGTATGTGGGCATGATATGATATTTGCCGCCCCCCCATTGGCACCCCCAATAACTCCGTTGCTTGCCTTGCCCCCCCCCTCCTCTCCGGTTCTTTGGTGGGGGAGGAGGACCAGCTCTTGTTTTAACAGAGCCCCGACCCAGACGGAAGGAAAAGAAATGTGCCTCAACTCCTAAAGGAAGGCATGGAAGTGCTTCCAAATCGAACCTCCCCAACCCTTCCAAACGAAAACGCCACAAAAAAGAACCCCTTAAAGGATGTTGTAATGTAAGTGTAAAAATGACAAGTCTCTCGCGTCAAGTAGCCGCGAGATCAAATCAACGGTGAAATGCATCGCAAATGCATACACGAAGTGGTAATCATGAATGACTATCGTGGTCAACACGGCCTAGTCCATGTAGAAGTCGCCCTTGAGAATCCTCTCCTGGAAATGGTCGGGCTTCTGGGGCGCCCGTGACCTAGGGGGTTGGGCCGGAGGCGCGGGCATGTCCGAGACGGACTTGGCCCGGTCATGGTGGCGGGGGCTGGTGGGAGCGGGCGGTGCGGGACCAGCGCGCGGGGGAGAAGCGCTGAGGCCAGAGGCAAAGGAGAACGAGGGCCGAGAGCCCGAGGCGACGGTGCTCTCGGCGCGAGACCTAAGCTGATCGGACCAGTTGAAGCCTTGGTCTGATCGAGCAGAAGGGGAGCACAAGTCAGAAGCTGCTCTGGACTGGTTTGCAGTGCTTGCCTGGGAACTAATCTTGCTCCACGTGTAGTTGCCAGTGCCAGCGCTGGCCGAAGGCGGCGGCGGCGTGGGTGGACTACCGCGGGCGGTGCTTGTGCGACGGACTGCCGGGGGCTGCCTACCGTTGGTGCCAGGACTAGTGGCTCCCCGAGCGCCTCGCATGGCTTGGGCCGCGCCGAAGCTCATCCGGCGGGCGAAAGGCGTGACGGGAGCGGGGCCGGCGCTCTCGTCATCCTCGATGGCGCTCTCGTTGATCGAGTCCGAGTTTGTAGAGATGCTGCCGCGGCGCAGTAGAGCCGAGGGGGTGGTCGGGGAAGTGCCAGAGAGGCCAAGCGTCGTGACAGAAAGTCTCCGGCGCTGGTCGTTCACGGCAGTGGAGGCCAAAGGGGTGGGGAAGGAGGCTGCCGGCGGCTGCGAGATGGAGTTGTTTCGGAAGAGGTGGGTGAAGGCGCTCGAGGTGATGGACCCGCGTCGCTGGCGCGCCATGTCGTTCGGGTTGGCAGTGGAAGCTCCGTTGTCTGAAGACATGATGAAGGAGACGATGAGAAGGCTTGAGAAAAGTGCAAGCTTATATCGGCGTGGCCGGGTCTCTCAACGCAGTGCCGGCCGTAAGGGAGGCCCGTCGCAGAGCGGGAGTGGTTCGGCAATAATCAAGTAGAGGGAGGCAGAGTCGTATGTTTTGTCGAGTGGAATCGTTCGAGTTGAATGCGTCGGCGGGCTCGGGGTGGAGGAAGAGTGAAACGCTTAAATGGGCGGTCGTGTGGGGGTCGAACGATGAGGAGAATCCACGGGATGCCTTTTTCTTTGTGGAAGCGGCACTTGGGCCCCAGCAAAGCACACGATCGGCAACCCCTCGTTCGATTGAGATGCCCGGTGTCCCCTTCGTGCTCGATATGCGAGGCGCGGCGAGGAGCGAGCTAGGAACAGGGCACGTTGCCGGCGCTCCGTTGTGTTCTTTGTCTGTTCTGGACCGGGTCAGGTGCGGGAGCGGGGTATCTCTGTGACGCCTGCACTGACTCGATCGATGCGATGCGGGCTTGTCACGGGGCAACTGTCAAGGAGAAGGTGGAGTTGACAGCGATAAGGAGCTGGGAGCTACTGTGTGAGTTGTGTCTACGTGGAAGAGGAATGCACGAGGGATTTGATAAAAAAATGAACAGAGATGGGCGACTCCTTCCACTCCCCCCAGAATAATCCCAATTCCCAACGACGTTGATCGCTGCTGCAGTGGCTCGAGTGGCACTTCGCCCCGAACTCACTAGCGCGGAATGCCCCGAATGCCACCATTAGAGTGCTAGCAGGGATCTGGACGGTATGATTGGCTACCATCTGTCGGAGCGGAGCAAACGACCAGCACGCAGGCCAATGATATGTGCAGCTTCCTGGATGAGTCTGGGGTTCATGCCCCCACTCCCCCCCCAGGGCTCCAGGGGCACGACCCGGTCCTCACAATTTAGGGTGAAGCCAAGCTCTGGCCTCGACGTCAGCGCTCCACTCCCATGGGCACACCAATTAACGACATGCGGGGTAAATCTAACTGCTTGTAACATCGAACGATTTTCCGCTCAGGGAAAGCGCAGCATGGCACAGAAACGAGCTCTCCCCAAGCGCTCCAGCACAGCGTCGGGCATGAATTTTGGCGTGCATGTTCCTCGACGGGGTGGTCGCTGGCGCCCGCGGGGCCACGAGACATATCTTGGCGTGGATGCAGATGTGCTCGATCTAGGCTTAACCGGATCAAGCATTTGGGGTGGGAATTTACAGAATACCAAGAGAGTGAAGAGCGAGGGTCCTACAGGTAGATCTTCTAGGCTGCCTGCCCTTCGTTTGCTTCGTTTGGGGTTTGGGGTCTCGTTCGCAAAGCGTCCGGGACGGGGCTTGGAGGCGTAGATCGCCGCAAGCCCGAGTTGCTCGTGGCAAAAAGTGATGTGCATAAAAGTAACTTCTAGAAAGTATCAGGGCAAGACGACGTTCGTTGTTTGGTGTTTCGCCTGCAACGCCTGCAACGACGCCTGCATCTGTAGGCCGCAACCTCGGTTGTAGTATTCTGTCATAAGTTCACATGCACCGCCATCTGTTTCGGGAATCTGCAATCAAGCAGTGTCACATCTCTCGGGCCGCGCATCAAGACGGAGACACGCTCCGTCCACCACAAGTCCCCGATCGTGTATTCTGTATGTCCAGGCTAGAAGCGCCTATCCGGCGGGCAGCCATGTCTTCAGAGCTAGTGTAAGCGACATGGGCCATGCTGGGATTTGCCATCCATCTCTGACCTGCCAAGTCGGATGTGAAGCTCACAGGGAGCCGACTTCTGAGGGCCCTCCCCGCCCGCACATCCGGCCAATTCGGTGGCTTAAAGATAAAGCAACTGCAGCTACACAAGCAAATACCAGCCAATGATCTGCTGCCCCATATTGAGACGGATCTGGTAATGTTCAACGATACATGGGTGGGGGAGAACCCCCAAGAGATTGGCGAGCGGGGACGTTGGATCAGCGACTGAGCTGCATTAGCTCGTCTCCTCCCCCGTGTATCGAATCGGATCCGATGGCTTTCTGACGAGGAGACAGACGCGTGGCGAACCAGACAACGAAGGGACCGACAAAACGTTGACAGCTCCAGGACCGTCGAGACCGTCTTCTGCAAACATGGATGCAGACTTGTGCTACCGTGCGGAGGCCGCGGATCGGCGTTGTACAGTATCACACAGGGCATTGCCATGTGCCCCGGACGGTGCATCATCGCCGGTCGTTGACGTGCGTCACGGCGGCGACCAAGCCTCCGAACTCACGAGACCACCATGTCCTACCGTCTCTCTCTCGGGGAACCCTATGGGGAAGAAGGCAGACGGCGGATAGGCACGCCATTCTTGAGCCGACTTGCACCACCACTCCCCTTTGCAGTTGACCAGTAGTTACCCCAAAGGCAGTGTAGTGTGTGTGTTGCCCGTTGGGAACCTGCACCTCGATCCGCAGCCTGCCTGTTTCGATGGACCATCGTCATATTGTTCGAGCCTCGACAGCTGAAAACACAACCCCCCATCAAACTGGAAGTTCAGATTCCAGACCCTTCTTTACCCCGACGCCTGCCCCTGCCCCTCCCTTGAATCATCATTCTGCCTTAAATGCCACCTCCACTGCATGCGTCGTGTGCAGCTGTAGTAGAAAGCGGCGACCGGTGAAACGGCAGGAGGATTCCAAGTGGATGCCAATAATCCCCCCCCTGCTCCCTTTGTAAATACATGGGGGCCTGCCGGGGGTCGTGTGCTATGTCGTGTGTTGAGTGTTGTGTGTGTGTGGCTGGCCGCACTAGATATGCGATGGTTAGGTCAGGTAGTATTCCGTACTTCTGAAGACGACTAGGTACTGCTACCCCTCACCCCCTTTCTCAGACTTCGGTTACCCCCTGTTTTGCAAGCTCCCTTCGAATCATAGACCAAGGCTCTCTACAAACCAAACAAATAAGGGCTTAGCCAATGCAAATATAGCTTCATATTTGGCTTGTCTGATTTGTGGAGAGCCTTGAATCATACTCCGCCCCTGGCAACGGGACCGACGGGCCCCTGGCGACGGGCCCCTGGACATGTAAACACCACTGTGTCGTGCAATCACCAAGGCACCCCCCCCACACTTTGCGCGCGGGCATGCCACCCTAAAAAATTTAGCAGCCTCGGACAGCAGGATAGAAAAGGGAAATACAATTTCACCTGTCCCAACCTACCACTCTCGTACGCACACCGCGTATATATATCGATAGATACAACCGACTCTGTAGAATCTGAATCCAGTATACGATCAGTGATACGGATAATACGCGTAAAGATATTGATGAATTTCTTCTTTTCTTCGAAGTTTTCGAACATCCCTTGGTATTCCTTGGCGTTCCTTAGCAAACACTTTGTACTTTTTTAACAATATTAGAGTATCAATATCTCTACGTGTATTATCCGTATCACTGATCGTATACTAGATTCAGACTCTACAGAGTTAGTTGTATCTAATGATATATATGCGCGGTGCGCGCACGAAGGTGGTAGGTTAGGATAGGTGAAATCAGTTTTCTGATTTTCCGGCTTCCGCAGTCAAAATCGTCAAAATGCACTTTTTTGGGGTGCATGCCCGCGCGCAAAGTGGGGGGGGTGCCTTGGTGATTGCACCACACAGCAGCTGTCGGAATTGGAATGGTAGTTAGAAGTGCACTTCTTTTTGTTATTCTGGCTCGAGAATATTCTTTCTCACTGCTGCTCACTGCTGCCTACATCGCAAAGAAAAAAGTCTCGGGAATTCCAAGAGCGCTGAGGGCTCGGGTATCAGGTACAATAAATACAAGACAAAACAATCGCCATACAATTTCCTCCAACTCAACGCCGAAAAGGCCGAAATCCAGTCCATGACCCAAACAAAACCCAACAATTCTTGCCAAATTTCCTCCATCCATTATGCTCTCTCTCTTCGCCAACGCCGAATGCCAAACGATGCCCATGTCACCCCCTATCTCCGCGATGCCCGCCCATCACAACCGAAATGTTGGTTTAACTAACCCATCCCAAGGAAGCGACGATGCCTAGCGGTGCCCACGTCAACGTTGTCTCTCCCCGCCCCTTGGTCCTCTTCATAAGTCATCCAGTGTGGCTCCCGTATGAGCTGGGGCTGGTGCTCGTGAAAGTTCTCCCGCTCCCCCAAGACGGCGGGGCCGCGTCGGGTGCCGCCGCGCGGCGGCACCGGGCCGCCGTACCCCTGGATCAAGATGTCGCGCACGTTCTCCTTACGAACCTCGCGTTGTTGCTCCGGCGTCATGCGCACCCCGTCCAGCACCCAATCGTCGCCCTCGATGGGCAGCCGCACGGTGGCCCACCGCGTGGGTGTGACCTCTTTTCCGGGCTCGCCGTCCCGCCAGATAGGAATCTCACGTTCGCTCTCCTCCTCAAACGTTGTCGGCCTGCGCTTTCTCCTCTTTGCGCTAGACGAACTGCTGCCCGGACTAGAATTTTCTTCTTCTTCTTCCCATTGTTGTTGTTGTTGCTCGGCACGCCTGACCTGGGCATTGTACATATTGTCCAGCAAGCCTTTTTCGTCGAAATAGACGGCGTCGTTCATGGTTTGGGGGAGCAGCCAGCTCGACCAGTACCTCGTCATGGTGTCGACAAACCCGGGGCTGAGGCTCAGGTACATCATGGTCACGTCCAGCAGGTGGGCCAGGGCGGCGCGCAGGCCGAACATGCTGTCGTTGTCGCTGCCCTGCTCGTACGTTAGGAATAGCGCGGCCGTGAGCGGGATGTACAAGCCGGACATGTCGAGCTCTTTGAGGGTGGCCGGCGGGGTTTGCTCGAAAAAGCGCTTGAGCTGGAAGGTGGCCTGGTCGAGGCCGTCGAGCGCAGCCTGCATCATGCTGAGGCAGTTGACCGAGCTACCTGAGATGTAGGCCAAGACGGCGCGGCGGAGGGGCTCGCCGTTGAGGGCTGAGGTGATTTGGAAAGAGCCGTTGTAGTAGGCTAGAGAGTGTGTTAGTTTCGGTTTTGGGGATGGAAAATGAGGAGGGGGGTTGTGTAGTGCGTGGCTTACTATGGTTGTACATGTAATACAGGGCGTTGGAGAGTTGGATATTGCAGTGGCCGGTGCAATCAAACGTGACATAGCCTCCATTCTGTGCATGTGTCAGTACCTAATTGATGGGTGGGGAAAAGGGGTAAGAATCTTTCGGATTGGCATTGTTGACTTACAGGATCCTTGGGGGGCAGCCGCTCCTCGAACCAATTGGACTCGCGGCAGAGAATGTCACGATGGACTCTGAAGGTACGGTCGCCGCATTTGATCATGACGTCCCACTCGTATTGGGATTCCCACAACCTGTTGAGCAATTAGAACGCGTCCGGTAGTTTGCTGGCCGTCCTCATTGTCACTTACGAAAGTTCGGACCGATCATGGGAAGCGATCACGGCGCGTGCGCGGTCGTCTCTCTCCTCAGCCATCTTGATCCGCTTCTTCTCGTTTTTGATTGCCTGCTGAATGGCAGCTTCGATCACGTAGTCGTTTGGTAGAGGTGTAGAGGAAGTGTTCAGCGAAAGTGTAGAAAAGGTGCGATGTGCAGGTGTAGCGGATGCTGTTGATGGCGGGGCAGAGGAAGACTGTCGTGCGTATACCGAGGGAACGAGTGAGGAAGAGGAAGAAGAAAGGTCTCCGGCTGAGAAACGGCGGGTCGACTGCTTATATACAACCAGTCCTGAGTCACCCTCCGATCTCAAGTTGTTGGGCATGCGTTGATAAGGCCGATGGGTCGAGCTTTGATGGCATGATTTGTCTGCAGCCACATATGCGGAAGATGAAGGCCTGCGATAACGGCCTGTGTCGGCCGGATGCTGCTGGTGTGCTGCAGGATGACGAATGATGTCGGCCTCATTCTGGCGCGAGGTCCGACTTGGGCCACGATCACTTGCGGACTTCGGGGCAGCCGCGGAGCCCGCGGCCACCTTGGCCGTCGCGAGCTTTTGCTGCTGGTGTGCTGCAGGATGACGCGGAGTTGAGACCTCGGTGGAGGGAGACGATTCCGACTTGGTCTGCTGACTGGTCTCAACGTTCTTGGGCCTGAGCGTCATCGACAATGATTTGCCCTTTACCGCCTCGGCATATGAAAACTGCGACTTCGACGGGCGCTCCGCGGCTCCTCGGGCTGTTGTTGACTTGGAAGACTTGGGCTGCGATGGCTTTGCCGACTGCTTGGGTAGAAGCAGCTCGGCATCGCTTCCGTGGGCGGCCTTGGGACCGGCTTTGGGACCTTTCTTCTGAGTTGCCTTGGGGCCCTTTTTCTGGGTTGTCTTCGTCTTCTGAACTGCACCCTGGGTCGCCTTGGATATCTCCTTCGGAAGTGGCGCTGCCTCAGTCTTTTTATCCCCAGCGGGCGTGCGTTTGGGAGTGAGCACCCTGTGACCTCGGACAGCATCGGCGTAGGATCCACCCCGTTGCTTCGCAGGAGCATTAGTGGGATCCATGGTGCGCTAGTCTGCCGACCACATGCCACCGCGCAAAGTGGCGAATGTTGTCTGGGATGGTGTGGTGTCGACACGTAAATGTAGTTGATTTTGCGCCCAGTTGCCTGTTGAGTGGTTAATCCAGTTCCTAAAATATGTTGGATATTTGAACGGAAAGAGAGAAGAATATTCACCTGCAGAAACAGTATCTCGTGATGTAGGATATGTGCGACCAAACTTCGTTGTTGTACTCTGTTGGCCGATCGTGTTGTGTTGTTGTCGGGATTTGCCAAATTTTTGTCGTCGGTCCGCGGTCCCAAGTGCTTTGTGAGCCGGGGAGTGCAAGTCTGTTGATGCCTGCAGAGCTCAGTATTTTTCAAATCTTCCTGCCAAATAAACAATCCTCAAAAGCTTTTAGAAGGTTCAAGCAAAAACATCCCCGGAATGCTTTTGTCAGACTCAACTGCCCCGTGTTAGTCTACCGCCGCTAAATGCATGGGGATAAGAAGTATGATAACCAAGGCACAGAAGGATGAAAGAAAAGAAAGGGAAGTCGACGTGATCCTCCCAAGCGGCCTTGCCACAAATTCTATTCCGTCCGTACCTGACACGACGATGCTACCACGCTGAATGTTGTACCTCCGCTTCCACAATCAATTTGTCCCCCTGGCAAGACGATGCTACCACGCTGAATGGTGTACCCTCCACTTCCACAACCCATTTGTCCCAACCAACCCCGCTGCATACAGCTTTCACCCACATGCATCAGGTAATCTGCCAGGAAGTAGAAGCGGCTGGAGATGTAGAGGAGAACGGCCGCGATTTTGTAGGCCCCGACGGCGGCCATAATAAAGGTGAAGCTTGCCGCTTGGGTCACAAGTATCCCCACAAAGCAGACAGCCGTTGCCACCGTCAATACCGCTTGCCGCGGATGGCACCAGTGCCGGGCTAGTTTTATGCATCCATAGACGGTCGCAGAAGCCATCTGAACAAAGCACCAGTATAGGAAGAGAAGCCAGAGCGACACCAGTTGGCGGCATCCATGAGCTGTCTCTGAAAGTATCTCAACAACCAGCCAAAGGAGGAGGAACCAGAATGGCACCAACTTGTGTGGTCGGAGTCGGTCGAGGATTGCTGGGGTTTTGGGATAAGGCATGGCGGACGGAGACTTTGGCCGGGGTGGGGGTCGGGGATTGTCGGGATCTTGGGGTGAGGTGAAGGTCAGTCGGCAGGGGATATGGTTATTGACGATAACCGATGTGTATATCTTCGAGCAAAGACAAAAGGTTCGGGTTAGGTTGTTCGATGTGAAGTCGGGAAGATCCGAAATGTCGCAGAACACACGTCTTTTGAAGCGGTAGCCTTCTGGGAGTGCCCTCCAGGGCAGGGACAACAGCATTTGCCAAAGCAAGAGCAAGGGGGACGGGCCACGCTCTGCAAGACGGGTGCAGTTTCCATACCCAGCCTGGCTATGATTTAATCATAAAGATCTTTCCAATGTTAGTCAATCTTCAGAAGGTGATGGCCTCGGAATTCCGGAGTCTCACCTGGTTGAGTGCCGCCGTGTCGGCAAAGGCCATCCTTTTCTGCGCAATGAACCTTGACCTTGCCAGGTATCGGGTCGATGTCGTGACAGGGGTCGAGTAGCCGCTGCCGCTCGGCGTGGAGAGGTTGCTCTCTGCAGGAGTGGGCCCCGAAGACGTCGTCTCGGAAGCAGCCCCGTCTTTCCTCCGCTTCTTCTCTTTGGAAATATTGTCGCCTGCGCTAGCTCCCGAATCCGAGGCTGTCTTGTCCTTTTTGCGCCTCTCCTTCTTCTCTTTTTTGTCTCTCTTCTTGTCCTTCTTTTCCTTCTTCGCCTTCCTGGCCTCGGCAGAAATGTCAACCTCGCCCAATAGTTCGCCAACGTCTGAAACGGCAGCGCTCGTGCTCTGCGCGGAGTCCTCCGTCGCTTTCTCCTCGACACTCTCTTCAGATTTGGCCCTCCGCTTCTTCGACTTCTTCTTGTCCTTCTTGTCCTTTTTCTCCTTTACACTTTCACTCAGCCCTTCGGCCTCGGAGTCCGTTTTCCTCTTCTTGGACTTCTTTTCCCTTCTGCGCGCCTTTTCGTCTTCCCGATCGGTGTCTTGGTCGGCTTTCCGTTTCTTGGATTTGAGCAGCGCGGGCTCGGGTGGTCCGCTCTCTTCTGTGGCATCTTTCGAGGTGTCCGTGGTGGAGCCGTCCTCTGACTCGGCGGCTTTCTCATCAGGGGTGTCTTTGACTTGGTCACCAACCAACCACCCTCCCTTCACAAAGCGAATCGTCCCGAACTTCCTCTCGATATATACGCTGGTCTTGAAATCCTCGCGTGTCTTTCGTTCGGTCTCCAGGGTCTCGTCGGTCTTGCCATTGAGTCGCCCCAGCAGGTGCTGGAACGCATCCAGGCCGGTACACTCGTCGCCGTTGTTGCGCTTGGCTCCGAGGCCCAGGGTGTCATCTTTCAAGACAACCTTGATGTGCGTCGTGTTGGCTTCGGTGTGCCATTCGGCGTGCGGAGCGTCCTTGGCACCGAGGTACTCGCCGGGCTGCCACCCCTGGGCCCTAAGGAGCTTCTGGCCAAACGAGTCGGTGTTGCGCGACCATTTGGTGTTGTTCGGGTCGTTGCCGAGTTTCCGCTTGCTATTCTAGCTGTTAGCAACATCGATTGGAGATTTGGGCGTTGTGTCCTCACTTCTTGGCGCCAGCGAGACCCATTGTGACCGAAAGCGTGCTCAGCGCTGCTGAGCTGTGATCTTAGGGAGAGCGGGCGGGAGTGGTCCTCAGCGCCGTATTTTCGGCGGCAGTGGAACTTGAATTTTGGCGGGGAAGAGGTGCAAAAAGGTTTTGCCGAGCTACACCGCCCCTGAGGTTCGACTTGGACAGACAGGGATCGCTTTGCGTTTTAGACAGGGTGGGGTCAATTGGCAGTGTGTGTCTTGCATTCAATATGTCAATCGCCACTCCAAAACTGCCTGCAATACATGGACATTGAATGCAACTGAGCACCAAACATAGCGCATCGACTACACATCAGGATGGCGCCCGCAGCAAACACCGCCAGACAGAGAAGAGTTTCGGGTGCAGCGAAAGCCCTCGCAGATTCCGACTCGGATGCCGAATACCAAGCCTACAACGGCCGACTGAAGGAAGCCAGCGCGGCTCGAACCCGCCTACGCAAGGTAGTCTGCCCCCTTCCATTATCATTCCTATTCATCCTCCCTCAAACTTCCAGTCTAAAAACCTCAGGCCAAACAAACCCGGGACAAGAACCGCACCG
This sequence comes from Chaetomidium leptoderma, assembly GCA_033296705.1. Taxonomy (NCBI): domain Eukaryota; kingdom Fungi; phylum Ascomycota; class Sordariomycetes; order Sordariales; family Chaetomiaceae; genus Chaetomidium; species Chaetomidium leptoderma. The sequence goes on along the minus strand of MU856845.1, from coordinate 207,885 downwards.
CTCTCGCCACAGCCTACGAGTCCTCTCTCAACCAGACCGAATCCCGCATCCAAAAATCAGTCGCCAAGCACAAGGACCTGCGGTAGGTCACTCACTGCCTGCCTTTTCCACGTTACCTCGCCTCGCTCGACCAAGCCAATCTTGGTGTGGGTTTCTAATAAATAGAAAAAAAAGGTCAGCGATTCACATCTCGCACCTCAGGCTCCTCAAGCAAGCCATGGACCGCCGCGACGAAAAGGTCGGGCAGATCGCGCGCAAGCTGGCCGAGCACCAGAGAAGGATGCTGAATCTGGCGATTCAGCTGCAGGCCTTGTATGAGGGTCGCAAGGAGGATGTGGCGGGGTTGGTGAGGCAGGAAAAGGAGGAGGAGGAGGAGGAGGCGGTCGCGGCGGTTGGCGAGGTGAGAGGGGGTCGTTCTGGTCTAGGGAAGGGAGAGCAGTAGTAGATCAATTGGGGGTTACTGGAGTTCTGGTTGGGGGCGTGCTTCTTTGCTGCTGGATGGATGATAAGCTGTTGCTTGCTTGCTTAGGCATTGAACTGGTTGCTGTTGTATCTTTGGAGTTGGGCGGGAAGATGGGGGGGGAGGGGGGGGCCTTGGTCGTTCTGGGCGATGTTGGTAGAAGAGAGGAATCATGAAATTCTTGCTGCTGCAAAGCCAAGTCTATCCTTCCCCTTGTATGTACAAGGAAACGCCGGCGGGTTGTTATTGTACATCATATCGTCGCAATCCAACTGTGCTGGCTGGCCCCCCATGGCTCTAGACTTTGAACCCGAACCCGGCCATGCAGCTCCGGTACAAGTCTATTGTCGACTGACAGTCCTTTTGCGGGTCGGCGGCGTTCGAGAAGAGCATGCATTCGTCGCGCGTGGACTTTTCCTCTTTGCACACGCAGCAGGGCTATTTGTATTCGGTTCGTTAGTAGGAGCGGTTTTCACGGGGTTTAGTTTGGGTTCTGATAGCGCACCTTGGGCTTCGAGGCGGTGTCGGTCGCCTGGGCCGGCGCTGCGGAAGCGCGGGAGCTAATGGACGCTGGGGTTGGTCAGCAAGGTGTTTTTTTGGGGGAATTGCCGGGACATGGACTTTGGGTTTGTTTGGAGGTTATGATCAAGACTCACGGATCTGGGCAGCTGGGGTCGCCATGGTAAAAAAGAGGACTGCGATGCTTTTTGACAAACTGCACACTTGAACTTGGGAAGTTGGTTGTTGAGCCGAAGTCGAAGTTGTCCTGTTGCGCGACGTTGATTTGTCAATCATTCGAGAACCTTTTCCCGCTGTGACAGGGGTATTATGCGCCAAGCCGTGATGGCGTCAGTGACGTACATACAGGTCACCTGACACCCCTGAGAGCAACCATCAGGGGCAAAGTTATTACGCGTGGGATGTCTTGTCAGTTATGGTCGACAGGTGTGATTCGGGAATGTAAATACTGGAAATGATGATATTCGCCGTTTCCCTTTCTCAAAATCGTATCTAATAGATGCACACACGCTAACTCTTACCGGAATAGACCCAACAGCACCAGACAACCGCCACCACAATGAGTCTCTACATCCTTCCCCCTTACCCAAACCCAATCAAATCCCCCACCAACACCAACCGATACTTCTCCACCCCCTCCCTCAACCTGACCAACACCCCCGCCGCCAAAACCTTCACCCTCTCCTCCTCCCCCCCCTCATCCCCCCCCCTCAACCCCGCAAAGAGACCCGCAACCCACTCCTGCGCCTCGACCACCTCCCGCCCCATCTCCACGCACACGTCCCGCATCCGGTCGGCATTCACGTCCAACAGCGCGACGAACCCAAACAGCACGGCGCGCGTCACCACCAGGTCCCCGACCGCCTGCGCGCGCACGGCGGTGCTGAGCAGCAGCCGCCACAGGTCGGCCGTCAGCTGCGGCAGGGCCAGCGTGCTGGGGCCGGCGGCGTGGAGGAGTAGGGCCAGGGTCTTGAGGTAGAGGGCGAGGAGGTGGGGGTGGAAGAGGATTGTCCTGTTGTTGTTGTTGCTGTTGTTGGAGGTGTGCAGGGCGGCTTGGAAGCGGGCGGTGAGCGGGGTGAAGAAGGAGGTGGCGAGGAGGTGGGCGGTCGTGTTGGGGATGGCGCGGAGGCGGGGTTTGGGGCGGGGTTTGTGTTTAATGGTTTTGACGGCGTTGTTGGAGAGGAGGGGTTGTTCTTGTCCTTGGTGTTGTTGTTCTTCGAGGCGGGATGTAAAGGTGGAGAGTTTGAGGGCGTCGGGGCCGGTGGCGGCATCGGCCGCGGTGGCTGCTAGTGGGGCGAGGAAGTTGGAGGTGAGGGAGGTGGCTATGTTGTCAAGGGCGTTGGGAGGGAGAGGTTTGAGGGAGGCGGATGATTGGTTGTATGACGATTTGTGGCTGATGTAGAGCCTCTCGACTCGTTCTGGGAGGGTCTTGGAGGGGAAAGCAGCCGCGGCGGCATAGTCGGATGTCTCGAAGCCGGCTAGCTCGCGGCCACCAAGACCGAGGACGATGAGAACGGATGCCCTCTGGGAGATGGAGTAGTCTCCATCAAAGAAGGTTTTGGCGAACCATTGGCCCATTTTCTCTGGTTTAGCGACAACGATGGCAATCATCCCCTGGAGTCTCAGGTCGTCAAAGTTCTCTAGTTCGAACTTGTCACTGAGGCCGACGAGCAACGAAGCAAGTTCTTCGGCGTGTTCCGACACCTCTGTCCCGTACTCCGCCTTCCGCCGAATGAGCGTTGGAGCAGTCGTCAAAGCGAGCTTCTGGTGGTCATAGCTGTCTGTATCGCGGAGGTACTTGATCAAGTCCCTGATGTAGACGGGGGCTTTCGGTTTATCACGCCTGACCAAAGTCGCATCATCATCCGAGTCTTCGGCGTCCGAGTCCGGTTTTGCGTAGGGAACAATGTCGTCTTCCTCTGGCGCCTCCTCATCGCTAAGCTCCTCGATGATGAAGCCGGTCTGCGGAGGTTGCGGTGCTGGTCTCTTTGACGGTTTGCGTTGGTCTTTCGGTTTCCTTTGCGGGATATCAACGCGGGCGTCCAACAGGGGGTCCAGCGGCCCGGCCTCATCGGAGACTTGGGTCAATCCCTTGTACCATGTACCCTCCTCCTGGTCTGTTTCCTCCATCTTGAAATTAAGCCGCTTATCCCCTTTGTCGACAATGCCAGAAAGTGCCTCGCCTACTACCATTCCAAGAAAACGGGCCCTCTCGTGAGGTGCTCTCAGTCGATTGGAGATGACGTTGAGCCAGACGCTAGACCTTAAGAGCAAGGCCAGCTTGATCGGAGATTTCCGGTGCACATATCCGGCGCTCAAGAGCAGGACCTGAGCATGGGCTGTTTACTTGGTCAGCGGTCACCTTGGAACGTTGTGGCATTAGCACTGACCTTCTTGCTGTAACATTGGTGAGTGTTTGATGTAGAGCTGATCTCCAATCTGACTGAGGCTCTTTTCAAGCACAACCACAAGATCTTCCTTGTTCTGCGAGGTGACTGCCATGACTGCCCGCCGGATACCGACGCTTTCTCCAAGGCCAGCCCCGGAGGAGCTAGTCAGCCACTCCACCAAGTGTCTCCTCCCATTTTCGTCCGTATCGAGTATTCCGTCGAGGGCACCAGCCACGGCAGAGATGAGTGGTTTGCTTTCTTCGAATTCGCAGCGCCCAAGACGATCCAAGTGCTCGCCGGAGAACAGCTTCAAAACCGAATACAGGACCTTCCGCTGCTCCGTCTGAGGCAAGTTCCCCAATAAAATGCCAAACCTTTTGGGGTTGGCCCTTGGTTTGAGAACAAGGTCGGATAGAACCTCTTTAATCAGCCTCTCTAGTGCAAGTTAGCCCCTGAACGATACTGCGAGCGTTGAGTCATCTTACCGGAGCGGCCAAGGCGTAGAGCTTTGGCAAACAAATCAGACGCAAACTTTATTTCGTCGGCTGTCAGATCTGATAACCCCAGCTCTACGATATTGCGGCCCAGCCACAGAGTGTATTGTAACGAGTCGGCGGGCCAGATGCTGTCACTCTCCTTGTTGGGGCCATTGGCTTTGGCAATTTCCTCGGCTTCGGCAGCCAGTGAAATGATACGGCCGCCGCCAAATGTTGCAGCGATCTCCTGTAACCTAGGTCTTGATCGAGCGGCATCCTGCCCCGAAGTTGCAACCCGCCATGCTTCCAAGAGCCAACCGTCGCCCTGAAGGACACGACATAGCAGATCCAGAAGGATACCGAGGTTCAGAGAGATATCGGGTCGCTTTGCCTTGGCAGTTGCCTCCGATTTGGCTTCCTGAATCGAGGCCCTCAGTCTGACGAGGATGGCGTTCACTCCGGTAATAGTCGAGAGACAGTACAGGAGCAGCCTTAGTCCTGAGTTCTTGCTCTGATGAACATCCTCGACGAGCAGCGCCCAGTAGTTTGGGACGATCTCCGAGACCAAAACCTGAACAAGTTGGGCACTCAGCGGACTCGGCAGCTTTATGGCTGGGTAGGTGGAATCTTGGGTTGCGTGCCGGGAAAGAAGGAGCAAGACCGAATTGAGCGAGTCGTAGTCTGGTTCGTGCTTGAGTATCTCCAGCGCATCCTCAGGTGAGGCGGGGGGTTTGTGTTGGAGCTTCGGTTTCGCCTCGGCGCCGTTGGAGCTTTTGTTCACGATCGACTCTCGCAAGAACTCGGGCTCTGCATCTTTCTTGGCCATGCGGATCATGCTCGCTGGTTTCAGTAACTCGTCCATTTTTGCCGTCGTGAAGAACGCGAATCCGACCTGAGTCGGCCTTGGTCTTGTTTGTGATCTTCGTTGATTTCCTCAGTTTGTAAAAACCCCAAAGTTGTGTTTGACCTTGTTGAGTTTAAGTTCCTCAACTGGCTCACCAACGCGACATAGTTCCGGGAGCCCGGGATTGTCTCTTCATCCCCAACTGCACTTCACCTGGAGCAGCTTTGGCAGTTCTCAGCGTACCTATATTATCGCACCCAGCACTTCAGAAGAATTCCGCTCAGATCCCCGTATTCGGTATATACCTGATAAGGTACTGTGTAGAATGGAGGGAGTGAAGCACCTGCGGCGTTGTAGCTGGTGCAGTTAGTGGGGCCCAATACCAAGGCTTAACTGGCAGGGCCTGAATACGCTAAGATAACTAAGCCACGGCGGGGAATACTCCAACGGCCCGGCGTCGGTCGGGGTACCTGGGCTGATAGCCAACACCCAGCTGGCAACTCCCCTCCCTCGCCCCATTTGAGCTTGCTTCTCGGTCTTTTGGACGGCCCAAGCTGCACCAAGCTGCACCAAGCTGCACCAAGCTGCACCAAGCACGACCTTCGTCTCGAGCGACCTGGGATAATGCACGCCGTTATGGCCTCCGCCGAAGTGTATCCAGCCTCGGAACCGGCGAGATGGACCTACCTCGACAGGGTGCGCACTCGGCCCGGTCCCTTTACGAACCCCGACATCTTCAGCGGCGAGGCAGTGGCTGCGGCCATGGAGGCCATGAAGATTTTGGTTATCGGGGCGGGAGGCTTGGGCTGTGAGCTCCTCAAGAACCTGGCGCTATCGGGTTTCAAGGACATCCACGTCATCGACATGGACACCATCGACATTTCGAACTTGAATCGGCAGTTCCTCTTCCGAGAGGCAGACGTCGGGAAATCCAAGGCCGAAGTGGCTGCCCGGTTCGTCGAGAAGCGGGTAAAGGGGGTCAAGATCACACCACACAACTGCAAGATCCAGGACTTCGACGAGGACTTTTACATGCAGTTCCAGCTCGTCATCTGCGGGCTCGACAGTATCGAGGCGCGCCGGTGGATCAACGCGACGCTCATCAACATGGTAGACGAGGACGTCGAGGATAGCTACAAGCCCCTGATCGACGGCGGCACCGAGGGCTTCAAGGGCCAAGCCCGCGTCATCTTCCCGACCGTCACGTCCTGCATCGAGTGCCAGCTCGACATGCACGCCCCGCGCGCCGCCGTCCCGCTCTGCACCCTCGCCAGCATCCCGCGGCAGCCCGAGCATTGCGTCGAGTGGGCGCACATCATCGCCTGGGACCAAGAGAAGCCCTTCCCGCAGCTCGACAAGGACGACCCGGAGCACATCACCTGGCTCTTCCAAAAGGCCCTCCTCCGCGCCAACGAGTTCAACATCCCGGGCGTGACCTACTCCCTCACCCAGGGCGTGGTCAAGAACATCATCCCGGCCATCGCGGCCACCAACAGCGTCATCGCGGCGGCCTGCTGCAACGAGGCGCTCAAGATCGCCTCCAACTGCGCGCCCTTCCTCGGCCTGCCCGACGACAACTACATGATGTACTCGGGCAACGACAGCATCTACACGTACACGTTCCGGCACGACAAGAAGGACGACTGCCCCGTGTGCGGCCAGCTGGCGCGGGACCTGCCGGGCGTGGACCGGGCCTGGACGCTGCGCGACCTGGTCGACTCGTTCGCCGCCCTGCCCGAGGCCCAGCTCAAGAAGCCGAGCGTGCGCGCCGAGGGCAAGACGCTGTACATGCAGTCGCCGGCGAGCCTGGAGGCGCAGACGCGGCCGAACCTGGACAAGACCTTGGTGGAGCTGGGGCTGGAGGACGGCCAGGAGATTGGCGTGACAGATCCGGCGTTTGCGACGGTGATTTTCAAGTTTAGGCTCAAGTTTAAGCAATGACGCTGTGGCATACATAGTTGGGGGCAGATTTTGATTTTTTTCTAGAACAGGCATACTTGCGAGGCGTCAAGGGGGAAAAAAGGAGGGGGGTCGGCAAGACACCACGGGTTTTGCTTAACGATTAGGGGCACAGCGCATACAGACAAGGTGTGGTGTTTAGACAGATAGCGCTGATATCAAGAGCTAAATGAAGGCTTCTAAATTTTCCGTCATTACCTGTCTACAAAAGACCAGTGGCCAAGAGCCCCCCTCCCCCTCTAACCACCCTTTTCATAACCACCCTTACCCAGACGCCGAGCCCATGTTGAAGATACACAGAGAAAGAAAGGGGGGTATATACCCGCAAAACCGCCAGTAGCCGACACCTGCTTTCTCTATTCTATCTGACCATGTTCTTGACCTGTTTCTCCAGATCCAGCGCCCGCTTCTTCAAGTGGGCCACAGCCTCTATGAAGATGGCATCACTCTCCCACTGCCCGGTGCTCTCCACCAGGTAGATGAAGTGGTCTCTCCTCCGGCCGAGCTTGACCTTGTCCTTGAACTCGTCGTGGCGCAGGCACTCCCTGCTGACGGTATCCCGCATGGGGTCCGCCACGACCGCCTTGAGCTCGCCCGCGTGGCCCTCGTACCCGCTCCCCTTCTGGCCGGCCTCCTTTTTGGTCACCTTCTCCAGCTCGATGACGCCCCGCGGGAAGCAGCGCGCAAATTTCTCGGCGTCGTCGCCGAGGATGGGCCGCGTGATGTCGATGACGGGCATCAGGCGGTACGAGGCCGTGGCCACGGGCGAGAACTTGGCGTGGTCGGACCCGACGCCCTTGTGCATGTGCATCGACAGCGAGATCTCCTGGCCGGGCCGCAGCTTGGCGATCAGAATGTCCGGGTTGACGGGCGCGATGGCGTCGGCGCCCGAGAAGTACCGGTCCTGCCGCCCGACGGGGCAGAACTCGATGTCGCGCGCGTAGACGTGCGCGTGGTGGTAGAGCTTGGTCGGGTCGGTCTCGCCCGCGGCGGCCTTGTCGTTGTGCTCGCACTGCACCTCGAGCTTGAGGGAGACGGTGTTGAAGTCGTAGTAGCTGTTGTTCATCTGGGCTTCGTCGGTCGGCTTGCGCCACCACTTGAGGAACTTGTGTAGCCCCTCGTGGCCGCCCTGGAAGGGGATGAGGCCGAGCCGGTGGGCGAGGACTTCGTCTTGGATCACCGACGTGTTGTTGTTGATGAAGACGTTTTCGATGGCGAGGGTGGGGATGTCGGCGATCATGATGCGCCGGAAGGCGTTGGCGATGGAGGCGTCGCAGCCGATTAGGGAGAAGGAGGCCTCGAAGCGGTCATTCTGGTGGAATTCGACGGAGAATCCCCGGCGGAAGGCGTCGATGTCCCAGCTGTGGTCCTCGCCCGGGTAGTGTCCCGGGAAGTCGCTACATGACACATCGGTGATGGTCTCGTCGCGGATGCCGACAATCTGGGGTTTTCAGTTCCGTTAGACATGTTGGTGCCTCGACCGAGAGAGGAAGAATCCAGAAAACATACCTTCCGCCGCTCGAGCTCCTCTTTTGTTGGCGGTTTGTGAGGCATTGTGTCGAATCTGGTTGGTTGGTGGGGTTCTCGCTCTGTCGAGAGCACGCCTAGAAATTCTTCAATGCCAGCCCGCAAACGGCGGCAGAACTTTTTATTTATCGTGGGGAAATCCTGACCGCCTTTGCAGGTCCACCGCAGCTGGTCTAAGCTCCATATTGGCCATGTCTCACCTTCTTTCGACTTAGGTGAGCCAGGTGAATTCATCAAAACGAGCACATCTAGGTCACTTTTGCCCATGCAATCTAGTGCTTGGCGGTCATGAAGGAGCCATGAAGGAGCGAGTACCTAATGGTTTAGTTTAAGGCCTGGATCTGGAGTGCCACGGCTCCCTATGTACTGTGCTCTTCAAGGCTTGGCTGAGGAATTAGCCTATGGATCAGCTTCGTGTGTTCCCAGCGAGGCCTCTGAGCTGGTCCAGCTGCCCTTTTGGCCATCATGTTTGCGTAGTATAGTCACCGACAACCTGGAAGTTCAAAAGATGAAGTCTCGTTGTGAAGCTGAAGTCCACCAATTAACCCCGTCCAATTGGAGACCCGGCACTCGGATAAAGCCCACGCCGTCACCACCCAATCAAACGTCGGAGGCCGACCGAGCAATTGAAGCTTGGCAATGGCACTGCTTGAGCTCAGTGACGACCGCCCGAAAACGTGCTCCCCACCACTGCCAGTGCTCTAGCCATTGACGCCATTGACGCCCCGAGAAGAGGCCGCAACCCGGGAGAGCGCACCCGGCAACCCCCCCTCGTCCTCGACCTCGACGCCTCTCCACTCCAGATCGCCGAAGATGTCGACGACGCTGTACCGGCTCGCCGGCCGCAGCGCCAAGCGGCTGTGCACCCGGCCATCAACACCAGCTCTCGCCAGCGCCGCCGTCTCCCTCTCCCATCCCGCCCGCGCCTTCTCCGCCTCGGCCCTCCGCCGCTATGCCGAACCGCAGGAGTACCAGGGCACCCGCCTGATCCCGACGGCCTCCGACTTCTCGACCACCGACCCCTACGGTCTGGCCCCCGAGGAGACGAGCGCCACGAAAAAATCCCGCGACGAATCCGTCGAGGACCGCAAGGTGCGGCACTACACGGTCAACTTCGGCCCCCAGCATCCGGCTGCGCACGGCGTGTTGCGCCTGATTCTGGAGCTCAACGGCGAGGAGATCATCCGGGCGGACCCGCACGTCGGCCTGCTGCACCGCGGCACCGAGAAGCTGATCGAGTATAAGACGTACCTGCAGGCGCTGCCCTACTTTGACCGCCTCGACTACGTCTCCATGATGACCAACGAGCAGTGCTTTGCGCTGGGCGTCGAGAAGCTGCTTAACATCGAGATCCCCGAACGCGCCAAGTTCATCCGCACCTTGTTCGGCGAGATCACGCGTGTGCTGAACCACCTCATGTCGGTCCTCTCCCACGCCATGGACGTTGGCGCCCTGACGCCGTTCCTGTGGGGTTTCGAGGAGAGAGAGAAGTTGATGGTTAGTATTACACCGAATGCACCGGGAGGAGAGAGGAGATTGGAAAAAGGGAAATCATGAATTGAAAGAGAGAGAGAGAGAGAGAGAGAGAGAGAGAGAGCCGAAGCGCGCAAAAAAGCATCGAGGATAAAACTAATATACATGGTCCAGGAATTCTATGAGCGCGTGTCTGGCGCCCGCCTCCACGCCGCCTACGTCCGGCCCGGTGGCGTGCACCAAGACATCCCCGTCGGCCTGCTTGACGACATCTACCAATGGGCGACGCAGTTTGGCGACCGCATCGACGAGACCGAGGAGATGCTGACGGACAACCGCATCTGGATCAACCGGCTGAAGGGCGTGGGCGTCGTGTCGGCGGCCGACGCGCTCAACCTGTCCTTCACGGGCGTCATGCTGCGCGGGTCGGGCGTGCCGTGGGACATCCGCAAGAGCCAGCCGTACGACGCCTACGACCAGGTCGACTTTGACGTGCCCGTCGGCGTCAACGGCGACTGCTACGACCGCTACCTGTGCCGCATGGAGGAGTTCCGCCAGTCGCTCCGCATCATCATCCAGTGCCTCAACAAGATGCCCGCCGGCCCCGTCCGCGTCGAGGACTACAAGATCTCGCCCCCGCCCCGCTCCGCCATGAAGGAGAACATGGAGGCCCTCATCCACCACTTCCTGCTCTATACCAAGGGCTACGCCGTCCCGCCCGGCGACACCTACTCGGCCATCGAGGCCCCCAAGGGCGAGATGGGCGTCTATGTCGTCAGCGACGGCAGCGAGCGCCCGTACCGCGTGCACATCCGCGCACCCGGCTTCGCCCATCTCGGCGGCTTCGACCATGTTTGCAAGGGGCATCTGCTGGCCGACGCCGTGGCTGTCATTGGCACCATGGATCTGGTGTTTGGTAAGTTGCTGGTCTTCTTTTTTTTTTTTTCTGGGAGTGTTGTGCTAACCCCTGTGGTAGGCGAGGTCGATCGGTAAAGGGGGAAGGAATGAAGCCGCCCAAAAAGTTAAAAAGACTGAGAAATCATCGCGGACGGGAAATCGATGGGTGAAAAGCAGCGCGTGCGGTTTCGGCGTGGTGTGATTTGTTGCTCCCCGGGTATAGATCGATAGACGAAGCCCTATTTGCATCGCCCAGGGCTGGGCCAGTCGGAAAGGGGGGGCGCGGTAGACCAAGTGGAACGAAACGCTCGTTCTTTGTGGTCGACGTCGTTTCGTTTGTCACTGCTGTATCATAAGCCAGGGCGGGTGCTTGCGTGTGGGTCGGTGAGAAGAGAGTTCGAAGCGGCCCGGCCCCTTTTCTCTGCCCTGGCAACGAGACGTAAATATCCTACACTTTTTCACAATTGCCTGTTTTTGTGTCTGTCTGTCAGCTCAGAATCGGATGGTTGGGTTGGGGTGTGAACTTACCACTTGATGTAAAAATCAAGCCGAAGCCGAGTGACGCCGAGGAGGCGGAGAGGGCGGCGGCAGCGTCTTGTCGTCGCCGTTGTCGTCGTTGTCTTGACCCTCACGCTCGCCCTCCTCCTCATCCTCATCCTCATCCTCCATGTCAATTTGATCCTCCTCATTCTCACCCTCCTCTCCACCCGCGCCCGCGCCCGCAACCACAAGCGCGTCAACACTCCTCCCGTTCCGCCGCAGCATGCACCCCTCCCAGCTCGGCATGTGTGACGTGCCTTCGGGTCCGGCACCGATGGGCAAACCACACAGCGGTTGAGGCTGCTCGCCATTTCCATTTCCATCGCCACTACCACTCCCATTCTCCGACGACGACGAATCGTCATCCCCCTCCGAAGAAGAAGGGGTAGCCGGGCCCAGTTGCCGCGACTGACCCTGACCCTGACCCTGATCATGATGTTGTTGTTCTTGTTGGTGGTGCGCGGCGTAGCTGAGTCCCGGCGTGCGATAGGGGCCCGGGCCCTGGGTCAGCCAGGGCATGCCGGGGGTCTTTTTGGGCTCGGCCGTCCAGGGGTAGGCGCCGACGGGGATGGTGTCGGTGTAGGTGGCGGGCGTCGCGTAGACGGGGTAGGCGGGCGTGAAGTAGTGCGGTTGTTGGTGCGGTGGGTATTCCGGGTAGACGTAACCTGTCGCCGGGGGGTGGACGGTGAAGGGGGGAGGGGGGTAGGGGTGGTGGAGGTGGTGGAAGGTTTGGCTGGGGTGGGGGTGGTAGGGTAAGATTGGGGATTGGGACGATGCTAGCATCAGCTGGCTGTGGCCGCCTTGGTTCTGGAGAGGAGGGTTGTGGGGTTGCGTGGAGGGAAGGGGCTGGCGGTGCGAGGGGGCGGCTCTCTCGCGGCGGTTTTCAAAACGGCGGCTGTTGTGATGGCGGCCGTTGTTCCCCTGGCTGTGACCCCTGGCTTCCACAACTTGATTTTCAGCCGCGGCCGTTCCAGTAAGGCGAGGCAATCTGACCCTGGGCGCAGTGGGCGGCTGCTCGTCCTCCAACTCAAACTTCCCAAACGCCCTCTCGATGTCGGCTAGGCGTCGCATGGTCTCGCCGGCCTGGCCGTCCATGTTGCGCGTGTCGTGCTTGTTCTTTCTCTGGCCTGCCTCCATGTCGCGCCACCGACACAGGTTGTTCTGGTCGTGGGGAGTGAGCTCGTCGTCAGGGACCTGCGGCTGATAGGGGGCGAAGCTCGTCAGGCAAGAGCATTTTCCGGCGTCGTGGAGGGCGCGGTGGTCGGCCGGCCACTCAGCCGCGTACAGGCTTGAGAGGCGGACGGCAACGCGATGCTCGCCCGTCGAGGTCACTGCCTCGGCGAAGAGTGCCGGGATGCGGTCGTCGCCGACGTCGCCGGCGTCGCCATGACCGGTCTTTGGCTGCACAGTGTTGGAACTCTCGGCGGCCGCAGTGATCGCCTTTGGTGCAGCCGAGTGTTTGTCGTCTTTGGCAGCGGCAAGAGCAGCTGTGCCGGCGGTCGAAGCGGCAGTCCCAGCAGCAGATGGCTCACCAATAACGCGAGGAGTGGTCAGGAGGCCCGGGAAGGTGACTTCGCAGCCGCAGACTCCACGCTCATGCAGCCAGCGGTGCTCCCACTCACGGATCAGAACCCACCGAGAGTGCAGCTGGCGCTCGCAGGCCGTACACATGGTCTCGGCGTAGTGCGGCTTGTCAGGCGGGATGCCGCAGACCGGGAAGTTGTGTCCGGCTGTCGTCAGGGGACACGGCCGCACCACGCCGACGGAGCGGTGGCCGCACTGGTAGGCGATGAACTCTGTGTAGCACATCTTTCCGGCTTGGTTGCGTAGCGGTGAGAGTGATTTTGCTGTCGAGCTCGTTTCCTGGTGCGGTTGGGGTTAGCGATGGGGGAAGAAGGGAGGTGGAAAGCAGAGAGCAGGGCGGGTCTTTTTAAGTCCAAGGCGCCGCAACGCCGAGAGGCGCGGGGGTCTTGCGGGAAACAAGACGGTCTATTCGGCCCTCGCATGCTACTATTGTGAGAGGCTCCGTCTGGGTGCGAATTCAGACGGCTATAGCAAGTGTCGGAGGATGGGGATAGGGGTAATCTGCACACAATAACTCGAAATTCCCTGCCTTACAACATGAAATTCCTAACAGCAACCAGTACGCTCGCAGACGGCCAAAATGCAAATTACAGAACTTCAACATCGATGGCAACTTTTGAAAGCACAAAGAAACAAGAAGCAGTAACTGAGCATGGGATGTTTGCGTTTTGTGTCACACAGAGAAACGTACCTGCTTCAGAGCACCGCCAGAACGGCGTGCCTAGGGCTATGATGCCTCCACAATAACTGGACTGTTTGGCTGGCTCCGTGGATGGCCCAGACAGATGGGAGGCCCGTCTGCTTGACCAGGCTGTCTTACTCTCTGATAGCACTGGTTGGTCACGCACCAGAGCGGTGGGACCTCGCCAGTTGGCTGTGGCTGAGAAAGGCAAGCCGTAAAGAGATGAAGGCAGTGCGGGTCCAAGTTGCGGGCCATTCGTGATATGTTGAGAAAGATGAACATGGAAAAAAAAGTACGAGTGCGGAAGGGGGAGAGGCGGTTGGTTAAGAGGGTAGAGAAAGTCGCTGGAAGGCACAGTGGCGGAGATGTGTTGTGAGGAAAACCGTTCAAGCGATAACGGCTAGTTTGCCCTCCTGACTTGATCACACTGCGAGCGAGCTTGGGATCAAAAGGAGGCTTAGTAGCTTGTCCATCGTGCTCACAAACTTGTGGTCCCAATGATGGGGAAGCTGAAAGCACACGCAACTTTGTGTGAGCCCCAGCCTCACAGAGAGGAGCTGGTGTAGCCATGCTAGCTCTCTTTGTTGAAACCAAGAGAAGCTACTTTGCAAAAAAAGCAACAGGTGCTGATTTACTTCATCAGTCTACGCCAGTACAGGGAAACTTGGCTGTTTGGAATCTAGCAGCCCATGCTCCTTGGCCAGCGTAATCTGCAGCTCGTGTTTGTTCTCAGCTAGGCCGACAGGCCGATGACTTAGGCAGCAAGAAAGAGAAAGAGATGGAAACGGGGACTCGCGACCCTCAAATGGCCAAGTAAGGGTTCTCACAATGGCCCGAATGGGCCGACCCCGTGACAACTCATCCCATCCAACCTCGTACGATGTTGATGGTCGGGAGAACCCGGCGATAGCCTTTGAGAAAGACGCGGAATGATGCTTCGCTCGTGTATTCCATCTGATTTTGTCAAAGCCGAACATACTCTGGAAACGGAGGTATGATACAATAATGCAAACAAATTTGTACAACAGGGGGTTGAGAGTAGGACAAGTCCACGCGGTAGGTGGAGCATGAGCGACCTGGCCGCCGTTAAAAGACCTTGGTCCCGTTTCCGGCGGCCTGGTTCATGAAAAATGTCTTGAGCGGCCCAAGAGCGTTGACGGCGCTCAAGCCCATCGACCTCAGAGGCACCAGCGGCCCACTGCCAACCGAGTAGAGCTTGTGGAGCTTGTCACAGACGCCCAAGAGCAAATGGTTTGCAGCATAGCGCTCTGAGACGTAGGGCTCGAGGGACATGGTAACGCCGATATCCTGACCGTGGCTGACGGCGTATTCGATGGTCTTGGCGAGGCTCTGCACGTCGCCCTGCCCTTGGTTTAGGCCTTGGCCCGCGAGAGGGTGGATGGTGTGGGCAGCGTCGCCAATAAGAGCAACACGCTCCGCGATGTAGGTATCTGCGTGCCTCAGCTTCAAGGGGAATGAAGCAACAGTGCCCTCCTGGACACCCATCACTGTCTGGGGAACGGCTCGGTAGTCGAAAGGAGTGTGTTCCAACCTCCACGAGTACTCCTCCGCCTGGCCTGACCCTTGAGTATGCATGTACTCTAGATCCGTAGGCCCCAGTCGAAAGGCGGCGTTCACCATGGCAATGAAATCCTTGGGTGACAAGCTCTTCAGCAGGGAGGCGTTGCTGGGTGTTGTGGACCAGACAAGCGTCGAATAGTTGCCTGGAAGAGGAAGCATAGCGACGGGCCCTGTGGGGAGGAACCGTTGATAGGCGATTTTGGCGTGGTCTCCGCCCCAACCCTCGCCCTCCAATTCAACGGTAGCAACAACGCCGTGACGATTGTAGTCCCACCCACGGGCCTCGATGCCAGCGAAGGAGCGCACAGGGCTGTTTGCGCCATCTGCACCGACGAGGAGCCTTGCGGACAATTGTTTGCCCCCGGAAAGATGAACGACGGGCCATTCGCGCAAGTCCATTTCCTCGGTTTCTTCGCCGTGTGATATCCTCTCGACCTTGGCATTGTCGAACATGGACACGCCGCCCAGCTCCCCTAACCGGCTCAGCAGACCGGATGTGAGGTTCAGGTTTTCGTTCATGTAGGCAATCGTCGTCCCGGCAGCAGGGGCCGACCCGGGGGTCCAGTCGAACTCGATCCGCGCACCCGTCACGCCATCCCACACCTGCATCTCCTGGTATGCCTGGACCCTGTCACGCTCCAGATGGCTCCAGGCGCCGATTTGGTCGAGAAACAGGGCCGACGAGGGCGTGAGGGAACTGCATCGGTTCGAGAACCTGTCTGGGGGCAGTTTCCACGATCTGATCTTGGCCAGGTCCTGGGCTTCGACGAGGGCCATTCGGAGGTGCGACGTGACGGGGTTTGCGCCTAGAAGGCCAACGGTTAGGGATTAACATTAAAGGCGTGTGTATAGGCCGCAGTACTCACGCAGTGCCGTCAGAAGACTCAGTCCCGCGGGCCCCCCTCCGACGCACACGACATCGTAAATGTCCGGTTGCGCCGGCGCGCTCGAGTAACTTCGCCGCGACTGCCGCTGGAGACTCCGGGTGCAGCTCCGGCACACGTATGCGGCCCGGCTCCTAATTATGGCATCCATTGCGCTCGTGGACGGCTCCGGCTGTGGAAGTGTCGAGCTCCAAGCCGTTTGGTTGTTTCTCCAAGTTGAAGTTCAAGCTCGGGCCTAGGCCTAGTTCGATTCAAGGATTCAGATTTCTAGGTACTAGCCGTACGTAACCCTAACCCTTCACTTTACACAACCACCCGTGTAAGTCCCCCTCTTTTGGATGTACAGAATGCTATTACCTCCATCTCTACGGAATCGAGTTGCATGACTTGCTTGCATCATGCATTGAGAGAAACAGGAATATCAGGTCTACTATCTGGCTGGCCAGGGAGGCCGATTGATCTTTCAATTCGCATGCAATTGCTTGCGCTCGTTCCCTGTGGCGCTTGGGAGTGTTTCAAACCTCGCTTTTTAGTTTGCACCTCCCTGCTCCCTGATTTCCCTGGATCTCCATTGACTCAGGTAGGTAACTAGCCCAGAAACCGCTGGGATGGTCAGGCAAATGCACGTCCTGCGCGAGACCTGGTATGTCTCAGATAGCCCCCAATCCTGGGACAGCCAATACAGCCTACAGGACCACTGATAAATAGTTCTCGAGAGCCGCAGCTGAGCCCACTGCTTCCTTGTAAACCTGCACTTTTGACTTTGAGTTTGTCTGTGAACAACCAACACCTGAATCCAATGATAGGAAAAGAGAGAAAGGACGAATTGAATCTCAAACACCATCATGTCCTGTAAGCTCCCGTCCTCCTGAGATTTTCTCTTACTACAGGTCACTCACACGACAAAACCCATACCCAGTCTTCAGCACATCCGCCAAAGTGGTGAACACTTCCCGCATCCCCCTAGGCATCACCCGCACCCAAGCCCTGGCCATGCTATCAGACTACGAGTTCTTCCTAGCCTGCGACCCGCACCTCGCCAAGTACGACCTCGTCCCTCCCACCGAGACATGCAACCTCAACCCGCCACCGTTCATTCCAGACAATGTTCAATCTCAACTCCGGTCACCATCATCACCGCCACCACCGCCGTCTTCGGAACCAGGAAAGGACTCAGAGGAGAAAGCGGAGGTGCGGGTGCCCGTCTGCTACCGCGTCACCGACATCGTGCACGCCATTCCCGGCGGGGTATGGGACACCAATGTTGTCAGCACATTCGAGTTTACCCTGATTCGGGATGGGCTATTTGTGCGGATCCGGAGTCCCTTGTCAATTGTGATGGATACCTTTTGGCAGATCAGGGAGGTTGATGAGGGGGGTGGTGACGAAAGAAAAGGAAATGGAAAAGGAAAAGGGAAAGGGCTGGAGTTGGTGCAGGACGTGACGATCCAGTGCTCTCGGCTGCTGATTGGGTTTGTGAAGGGGCAGTGTGAGAATGGGTGGGAGGGGATTCATGCCAAGATGATTGGGAGGTTGGAGCCCACGGAGATGTGACACAAGAAGCGCGGTTGCAAATGATGGGTTGGAGAATTCAGTAATTTGTATTAGGGCAGTAGGAGCTAGGTAGGCCAAAAGGGGCTAAAGGAACAGGATTGCACTACTAGGTAGTACGCCTAAGGTATTCATACAATAATATTTCAGTATAGAAACACTTTCAGGTGATTTTCTCTGTGTTCAAAAGTTCAACCTTGCTTGCGACGTGTGAAACCGTGAAAGGACTGCTTGGCGGCAGTGCACCGCAGTGCCCCTTGTAACTGCGCTCGGCAGCTGCCGCTTGACAGGCGGCCCGTGCTACCTTACTGTCTACACGTGTCTGTCAACGCTATGGTTGGTCAATCCCGTCTGTGCCACGCGTGTAACTCGGATTACTAGCGCCGTTTTAAAGCTCGTCTTGTCACAAACCCCTGAATCCCGCTCACCACCACGACTCCAAGTCTCCAACATCGCCAACTTGGTCCAACGCTGGCATTGAATACACAATTCTGTAAGTCAACCCATTACGGTCGCTTGATTGTCCCATGATAAGGGCCCGCTATTCACCTTCCTCTGTTATTGTTGGCGCCGAGACTCACACGCGCAGGATTGGCCGCCTTAAACAGAGAACAGCCTTCAGGACCGGCGGCGACATCATTGCCCCGTATATTTTGGCCAGTTGTCAGTTGTTTAACTTGAGTGAGTTTCTTTGAAATCCCCTCTTTTTCGGCCTCCGGATTCCTTGTCGTCAACCGTCAAACCAGCATCAAGTTCGTCACGACAATCATCAGTGAACTAACCAAAGATGCAGAACAACGAGGGCAACGACCGCCAAGGGCCCGCCAGACCGCCTCCCGCCGCGAAGCAAAGAAGGAGCGAGCCGAGCGAGGGCACCGAGGCTGCCTCGACCCGTCGCCGGGTCAGCGAGCGCGAGGGTCGCGCCCAACGAGCCCCAACCCACCGGCTCCCGCCTTCCCCGGGGCCCCCTCCCACCATCCCGATCCCGCCTCTCCCTGCCCGCGCAGGGCCTACGAGCTCTTCCCAGCTGCGCCCGGACCAGCGCCAGCGCATCTTCCGCTGGCTGGACGAGATCGCGTTCCCAGAGGACTGGTAAGTCTGCGCGGTTCCTCACTCCTTTCTAGCCCCCTATCATCGTCTGTTAGCAATAGTTATGCGATTCGGTCCGGGCTAACTAAAAACACAGCGAACTGGGCACTCCCGAAGAGAGTGAGGGCCAAGAACCTCTGGCTCGAGAAGCGCTCGAGTGCGTTTTTCAGCTCCTTCAGCTCAGTCCTCGGCAACGAGAGTCGGCCGAGCTGTCGTTTCCGCTGCAGTTCAATCAACCCTCCCACTCGCCCGAGCACCGCCCTCTGAATCCCAACAGCGCATCGTCTGACACCTTGCCGGTCACCCAGCGTCCCGGGAACGGAACGGCGCGTGACGACAACAACCAACCTCCCTCCCGCAACTAGCCCGGTCCCAGAGACTGGGTCTCGCCGATCGCCATGGCCAGCGCCAGCCTGCAAGTCCGCAACCCGGACTTTTCCACTACCACCAAACAAAAGGCGATCGAAGATGCGAAGAAAATGCAGGTAATTGTCGAAGAGGAGTGTAACAAGGCAGGAAAGGATGTCCCCCCGTATCTCCTCCAGGAGCTGATCGGGAAGGGGAACTATGGTCGGGTCTACAAGGCCACCGACATCTCAACAAAGGCGCTCGTCGCCGTAAAAATCATCAACATCGAGGAAGGCGACACGCTGAACCCGAAACTCGCCGACACATACAGCGAGTTCATGAAAGAATTCTCTGCTCTCAAGCTCCTCAGCGAGAGCGGCGCGAAAAACATCAACCTCACACTCGATGTACTCCCGGTCGGCCAGGCCATGTGGATGGTCACCGAGTACTGCGCTGGAGGGAGCGTCGCGACCCTGATGAAACCCACGGCACCGGGTGGGTTGCAGGAGAAATGGATCATTCCCATCGTGCGAGAGGTGGCAGAGGCCATCTACTGGGTCCACAAGAGGGGCATCATCCACCGAGACATCAAATGCGCCAACGTGTTGGTCACCGAGGCGGGCAGTGTCCAGCTCTGCGACTTTGGCGTGGCCGGCATTGTCGAGTCCAAATTGGACAAGCGCACCACCTTCATCGGGACACTAAACTGGATGGCCCCGGAACTCTTTGAGCCCGTTCCTTCCTATAGCACGCCCGTCGACATCTGGGCCTTTGGCTCATTTGTTTACGAACTCGCCTCAGGTCTCCCTCCGAACGTCATGGCGGGTTTCAACATACATCAGTTGGGCCAGTACATCAAACATCACTCCCCGCGCCTAGAGGGCGACTACTCGGATCAGATGAAGGACCTCGTGGCGTTTTGCCTCGTCGAGGATCCAGCCAAGCGGCCAACTATCCAGGAAATCCAACGACACCCGTATATTTTCGGGACCAATGACGCCTATCCGACCGCTGGCCTCGCCAACCTCGTCAAGGCGTACAAGCTCTGGGAAGGACAGGGCGGTATCAGAAGGTCGCTGTTTGCTCCCGTCGGCGTGCAAGGACCAGATGATTATGCATCCTCGACCCTGCCTAGCGACGAGTGGAACTTTAGCACCACGGTCGACTTTGACCGGCAGGTTATGGCGACGGATGCCCAGGCAGTCTTTGACGTCTACGGATCCAACGTTGACTTTGAGTTCGACGAAAAAACCTCCCGCCCGATGAAGGCCAAGCAGCGCCGGCGACCCCCTCCGCAGCTCCGAGCTGTCAAGGCGCCTCTTGAAAAGGTGTTCGACCCCAACACTATTTCCAACTATGAGGACAATTCACGCGAATACTACGGCAAAGCCCCTCCCCCACCGATGACGACGGCCTCGGATCTCCCTCTGCGCGATGACTCGCTTCACTCGACCCTCCGAGAGTCTCTGATTGACCTTGATGCGTCCCTTCACGGTGGTGGCGACCTATCTCAGTTTGTCGACATGGCCACTATCCGGGCCGGCATGCATGCCCCAAGCGACTCGGGCTTTGAGGAGGTTACGGATTTCAATAAAGCACCACTGAGCGACCCTGCGGACCTGAACCCCAACCGCCGGACACAAGAATGGAAGTTCCCAGCCATGGCTCCTCCGGCATCGGCTAACCCGGAAATGTCTCGATTCCCGTTCCAAGAAGAACGGGCCGAGTTCAACAACAACAACAACAACAACAACAACAGCGCACGTCCTCCTGTGATTCATCACCCCACAGAGTCGGCCGGGTTCCTCGCAGAACCATACGACCTCGTGTCGCCACCGTCCCAAGACAACCGCGCCTCGATGGGCAGCCTCATCGATCTCGACGAGGGTCTCGCCATGCCGGCGATGGGGCGCGCCTCGGTGGGTAGCCTGATCGATCTCGACGAAGGGCTCGCCATGCCAGAGTACACGCGGCCGTCGACTGCCAACTCTGATGTCGCCTCGGTGACGGGATCAGACATGGGCGGCGCGAACCCTTTCGATCTAGAGCGTCACGCGTCTCTCTATCAGCCAATGCAGTTCGGGATCCGTGAGCCGTCCATCTTCGTCTCGGACGACAGTGACTTTGCCCGCCTGGCGAGGGCTACCATCGACGACTCGCAGCTCGGAACTCCTGGCTTTGCGGCCACCCCCGGCCTCCCCGGTTCCCAATCGGCATCCCACTCGCGATCGACCAGCTACGACGACGACAACTTCTCGGTCAACGGATACGACTCGGACTACCTCACCATGGGCCTGTCCACGCCCCTGAGCATAACCGACAGGCGCAGCAGGGCGCGGACCAGGGCGAGGTCGCAGTCTGGCGCGAGTATCAACAGCACGCACGTGCAACACCCGAGGATAGCGGCCATGAACGGCACGGGGATGGACAGCACGGAGGCGAGCGGAGGCGTACCAGCGCCGCCGTCGGCGAGGGCCATGCAGGGATCGGCTAGTCGCGAGCAGGTGCGCGATGAGGTGATGCGCTTGCTGGCAAGCTTCTCGGAACAGCTCGGGGCAACGAATTCCCATGTCTCGGCGTTGCCGGTGAGGACGGGACGGAGGGGGAGCGAGGCGTATGCTGCTTGAGGGTGACTTCTTTGGAGGGTTTACGGCATTTCCTTCCAAAGTTCACGACGTTTTCTTTGCGAATAGAGTATACCAAATGGATGACACAGCATGGCTGGCCGGCATGACGTTGGGATTCAGGAGGCAGATTCCGCATTTCAATAATTAGCGGCGGATCGGCTACCTGCTTTTACGAGGAATGAATCGGAGAATTTATGCATGATTAAGTCGTTTGAACGTTTTGAAGCTTTGTTATGCGTTTGTATGGTCATAATTGAGGATTGCTGAAAGTTGATTAACTACTGGAAGTTGAACAGTCTCCAACTGAATTGAAGCTGCATGAAAATTTCTCTCCATGACTCAACTTACACTCCGACTAGGCACCTAACTAAAACACCACCACAAAACCAAACGAGACGGGACCCTCACATTTACTTCCTACTCGGCAGCCAAGTTGGCGGGCATTCCCTTCTCCCATATTTTTGCGCGCTGGCCCGCTGCATCCCGACGTTTTCAATTCGCCCAACAGACTCTCCCACTTACACCCGCCCGTTTCACACACACCACCACCACAATGGAGACGCGGATTCTCAAAGTGCCGCTGGCGGGAAAAGATGATTTAGCGCTCGGCCGCTGGGCGACCACTCCCGACGGCACACCAGATCTTGACACATGGGAGGTGCCGTCCTCCTCCTCCTCGGCCCCCGTGCTGGCGCCCCTCCACGAGGCCGCACACCTCCTGCGCACCACCTCGGTCCCCGTCGCCTTCCCGACCGAAACCGTCTACGGCCTCGGCGCCGACGCCACCCGCTCCGCCGCCGTGCGCGGCATCTACTCGGCCAAGGGCCGCCCGTCCGACAACCCGCTGATTGTGCACATCAGCGACCTCTCCATGCTCCGCCGCCTCCTCCTCCCATCCCCTTCATCCCCATCCTTCTCATCAGCAGAAAAAGAAGACCCAATCCCAGCCATCTACCACCCCTTGATAACCCGTTTCTGGCCCGGCCCCCTAACCATCCTCCTCCCCCTCCCCTCCCCCTCCCCGCTCGCGCCCGAAGTGACCGCCTCCCTGACCACCTTTGGCGCGCGCATGCCGGCGTCGGCGCTGGCGCGCACGCTGATCGCGCTCGCGGGCGCCCCGCTCGCGGCCCCCTCGGCCAACGCCTCGACGCGGCCCAGCCCCACGACGGCGCAGCACGTGCGCGACGACCTGGACGGCAAGATCGCGCTGGTGCTGGACGGCGGGGGCGGGTCGTGCGCCGTGGGCGTCGAGTCGACCGTTGTGGATGGGTTGTGTGATCCGCCTGTTGTGCTGCGGCCGGGTGGGGTGGGGATCGAGGAGTTGAGGGGTTGTGGCGGGGCTTGGGAGAGGGTGGAGAAGGCGTATCGGGATGATAAAGCTGATGAGCAGGGCGGGCCGAGGGCGCCGGGGATGAAGTATAAGCATTATAGTCCTAGGGCGACCGTTGTGTTGTTTGAGGTCGGGGCAGGGGAGATGAAGGGGGTGAAGGGGGTTGGGGAGGAAGCGTTGAAGGAAGAAAAGACGGTGGGGGTTATTAGGACGGGGGGGTGGCCTGTTGCGGGGGGGATGGAATATTCTGGTTTGGTGGAAGAGAGGATTCGGGGGGAGGTGAATGGGGATGGGGAGGCTGGGTTTGGTGTTGTTGTCAAGCAAGGGGTACTTCTGGGGGAGGATGGGACGGCCAAGGGGAGGCTGCTGGATGTTGACCTGGGAGGGGATGTCAAGGGGGTGGCTCATGGGTTGTTTGCGGCGCTGAGGGAGCTGGACAGGCTCGGAGCCGATATTATATTCGTGGAAGGAGTGAGCGACGGAGACGACATTGCGGCGGCGGTCATGAACAGGCTCAGGAAGGCGGCATCGGAAATCAGGACTTAGATAGACGCATTAGAACGTCTCCCGGGAGACGTGGGATATCAAACCGGTAGACCGAGAACTTGACATGCCCGACCCTTTTCACACCACCAAAGAGAATCTAAATCCATGTCATAACCTTGCGTTACCTTTACTACAACCCCTGCCGCAACCAGTCCGTCAGCTTCGCCTTGCCTAGTTGCGCCAGGTTGTTGACACCCTGCTCGCTAAACGGATCGATGCGGCCGAGGCTGACATCCTGCGACGGCGCCTTGCTGCACCGCTGCACGATGATGGTCGGGTCCGTCTCCAACACCACGCCGTCGTCGCAGATCTCGTCGACGGCCAGCGACACCAGGTCGTAGTTCTCGATGATGGTCCGCTTGTCGACCGACTGCTTGAACAGCAGGTGCAGGCTGTCGCGCAGGGCCAGCAGCACGTTGTAAAGCAGAATCTCGTTGTCGTCCAGGCTGCCGACCACGTACAGGGCCACGTCCGACTCCATCTTGTACAGCACGATCCGGCTGTCGAAGAGCAGGATGTCGCCCGTCTGCTTGGCCGTCTTTTGGAGGAGCGCCTTCTCGAAGCGGGTCTGGGACGTCTTGTCGGGGTAGGGGTTTTGCGAGGAGCTGGTGGGGGCTATGATTGTCGGGGTCAGTCATGTCCTGACGAAAAGGGCTGGGGTTTTCGTACCGGCTCCGGATGGGTGGGCGGTCGCCTGGTGCGGCGGGGTGTAGTACTTTGTGAATATCCGCGACCCGTCCTCGCTGGAAAGGATTACTGGGCGTCGTCAGCTGTGGTTGCAGGCGATGGCAGGAGCTGGAGGCGCAACTTGGTGCCAGTTTGAAGGCTGCACATCACATACAGATAGCGTTGACGCTGTACAGCGACATTCCTGGCGACATCTTGGCGGTGTTTTTACTCCCAGCTCGTTCGTATTATTGCGTGATGATAGTCGTAGCTTCAGTGGGCGCAATTGCGGTCGGGTATCGTGGTGTCTGTCGGTCTCTGGGTGGTGGTGCTCTGCGCTGCGGCGTTCTGGAGTTGTGGGGTGAAGCCGTCGCTGATGTGGCTTGACCTTGAGCTGCCCCACAATTCCCAGTACGTACTGGACAGGGGGGGTTTGAGCTGAGGGGATGCCCCTGGCGACGCGTAAAGTGGTTGGGCAACGCGAACTTTCGCGTGTCTCCGTTTTTTGTTCGCATTGCCCGCCTGCCCAACTGAGTGTCCCACTTCCCCTTCCCCTGCCCTGTCGCCAACAACAACTCACCACCCCCTCACCCCACCTCCCACAACACCCATCGCCGCCAACCTCGCCCAATTTGACGACCAGCGGTAACAAACATGTCGTCGCCGTCAAAGAGATCAACACGCAGTTCTGCGACGCCCGGCCGGGCCACTCGCGGCTCGCAGCAACCGAGCAGCCCCGCGGCAGGCCCGTCCAACCCAGCAGAGAGGACCCCCCGTCAGACGCGGTCGTCGCGGCTGGCTTCCAGTCCGCTGTTCTACCAGTCCTCGTCGCCCGCCCCCGGCGCAAACGAGGCCTCTTCTCCCCTGCGCCAGATGAGCAACACCCAGAGCACCGCCCACAACGCACCCAGCTCCCCCCTGCGCCAGCAGACAGAGACGCAGAGCGCCGGCGACCGCACTCCCCGCGCAAGCGGCGCTCTCCTCCGAGGTGGGATATTCTGTCTGACGACATACTGCCTCGCCGCTAACTAACTACCCAGACTCGTCCCCGATCCGCTATGACCCCAGCTCCAGCCCCGGCCACCAGCTCACCCAGCAATCCGACCTCCGCAGCGACAGCAGCGCGCTTTTTGTGAGCTCACAGAGATCGGTCACCTCAAGATCGCACCGAGGAGATATCAACCCAGAAGTCGCCCGGACGCCCCGTGTGCCCCGCCGGATTATCTTGGACGATGCCGGGCGAGTCGTCCGGGACGGCTCCACCCTCGGGTCGGATGCCGCGTCATTTGCAAACAACAACCCCCAAACCTCGGAAGCCGATGCCCTCGGCGGCCCAAGTCAGAGCCTCGTATGGGGTACCACCGTCTCCCTCGAGGACTCGTTCGCCGCCTTCAGGGACTTCCTCAGGAATTTCACCCGCAAGTACCGCATGTGGGCAGATGGTGCCACCGAGGCCGACACCAACGGGAACCCGGACGCCGATTCCAAGTCCTACTGGGAAGCCATGGAGAATATGCTGCTTCTCGGCACCAACAAGCTGTACCTGGACCTGCGCGACCTCAAGGCCTACCCGCGGACCGTGAAGCTGTGGCACCAATGCCAGGCTTATCCGACCGAGATCATCCCCGTCATGGATCAGTGCGTCCACGACTGCATGATCGAGCTTGCGCAGGCCGAGATGGCCAGCCAGAGGGCGGCCTCGCACAACGCGTCGGCGCCCAATGCGCCTGGCCAGGCCTCGCAGAGCTCTGAACCCGCCTTCCCCAGCTCGGACCGCGGCGAGGAGCCGTCCACTCCCCGGCCTGCGCGGCGAGAACAGCTGTCGCTCGAGGACCAAGTCATCAAGCAGCAGTACCTGGTCCGCCCCTGGGGTTCTGACAAGTCGACCAATCTGCGAGACCTCAACCCGTCCGACATGGACAAGCTCATCTCCATCAAGGGTCTCGTCATCCGAGCCACGCCCGTCATCCCCGACATGAAGGAGGCTTTCTTCAAGTGCAGCGTGTGCGGGCATTCTGTCTCGGTCGAGCTGGATCGCGGCAAGATCCGCGAGCCTACCGAGTGCCCCCGCGCCCGCTGCAAGCAAAAGAACTCGATGCAGATTATCCACAACCGCTGCGGGTTCGAGGACAAGCAGGTCATCAAGCTGCAGGAGACACCAGACGCCGTCCCGCCTGGCCAGACGCCCCACTCGGTGTCTGTCTGCGTCTACAACGAGCTGGTCGACTTTTGCAAGGCCGGCGACCGGGTCGAGCTCACGGGCATTTACAAGGTCACGCCGGTGCGCGTCAACCCGCGGATGAGGACGGTCAAGAGCGTGCACAAGACATATGTCGATGTAGTACATGTGCAAAAGGTGGACAAGAAGCGGATGGGTGCGGACCCTTCTACCCTTGATCTTGCCGAGGAAGAAGAGGCGCACGTCAGCGGGCAGAGCCTCGACCAGATCAAAAAGGTCACGCCGGCCGAGGAGGAGAAGATCAAGGCGACGGCGGCCCGCTCGGATCTCTACGACCTACTGGCCCGCTCGCTCGCCCCTTCGATCTACGAGATGGACGACGTCAAGAAGGGCATTCTCCTGCAACTGTTTGGCGGCACCAATAAGACGTTTGAGAAAGGGGCTAGCCCCAGGTACCGCGGAGACATCAACATTCTGCTCTGTGGTGACCCCTCCACGTCCAAGTCGCAAATGCTGACATACATACATCGGATTGCGCCCCGGGGCGTCTACACCAGCGGCAAGGGCTCCTCTGCTGTTGGTCTCACGGCCTACATCACACGCGACCCCGAGACGCGGCAGCTGGTCCTCGAGTCTGGCGCGCTCGTCTTGTCCGACGGAGGCGTGTGCTGCATCGACGAGTTTGACAAGATGAACGACTCGACGCGCTCGGTCCTCCACGAAGTGATGGAGCAGCAGACCGTGTCGGTGGCCAAGGCGGGCATCATCACGACGCTCAATGCCCGGACAAGCATTCTCGCGTCTGCCAACCCGATCGGCAGTCGGTACAACCCGGACATGTCTGTGCCACAGAACATTGATCTCCCCCCTACGCTCCTGTCCCGTTTCGACCTGGTCTATCTCATCCTCGACCGGGTCGACGAGAAGACGGACCAGCGGCTGGCACGCCATCTGCTGTCCATGTATCTCGAAGACAAGCCCGAGTCGGCCCAAACCGACAAGGACATTTTGGTAGGGTCCCTCTCTCTTTCTTCACTCCCCCCGTCCCGCTTAATTAACCACGAGACATACTAACCACCACTTTTTATATATAAAATATAGCCCATCGAGTTCCTCACCTCGTACATCTCGTACGCCCGCTCCAACATCCACCCCACCATCTCCCCGGCGGCGGGCCGCGAGCTGGTCGACTCGTACGTCGAGATGCGCAAGCTCGGGCAGGACGTGCGGGCGGCCGAGAAGCGCATCACGGCCACGACGCGGCAGCTCGAGTCCATGATCCGGCTGGCCGAGGCGCACGCCAAGATGCGCCTGTCCGAGACGGTCACGCGCGACGACGTCAAGGAGGCCGTGCGCCTGATCCGCACCGCCCTCAAGACGGCCGCCACCGACGCCCAGGGCCGCATCGACATGAGCCTGCTGACCGAGGGCACCAGCGCCGCCGAGCGCAAGCGCAAGGCCGACATGAAGGACGCCGTCGTCCGCCTGCTGGACGACCTGACGGCGGGCGGGCAGGCCGTCAAGTTCGCCGAGGTGGCGCGGAAGTTTGCCGAGGGCGCGAGCGTGCCGGTGGAGCCGAGCGACTTTGCAGAGGTCATGAGGACGTTGGAGATGGAGGGCGCCGTCATGATTAGTGGGGAGGGGCCGAGGAGGAATGTGAGGAGGGTGACGGCGAGTGTTTGATGATGATTATGGTCGGACTCAGGGGCGTATGTATCTGATTTTCAAACGGTTTGTTGGCCAAGAAGAACATAAACTGGCATGCAATCGCAGGGTAACTGTCGCAGACTAGGTATACATAATGATCAGACACAATTTCCCACACGCCAACTCTGACGGCCCCTGACGGCCCTTGTCACTCAACCCGTGTTGGCGATGCTCTCCCTACCCACCTCCGCCTTCTTGTCCCGCTTCTCCTTCTGCTTCCCCTTCTCCTCCACCTTTGGCGCCACCGGCGAGGTCCCGTCGACGACGACGGTCTTATCGTCGCCCATGAACCCGGCATCCAACCGCCACTCGCGCAAGTCATCCTCGGCATCGTTTAGGATCTGGCGCGACTGCGAGGCGTGCGCATAGGGAGGCCGCACATCCCCGGGCACCACGGGGGTGTCGTCCAGCAGCTGCAGCAACCGCAGCCCGTGGCGGGCCAGGATGGCCTGCTTCTCGGCGCGCTCGATGGTGGCGAGGAACTCGGCCGAGTAGGCCTCTTTGAGTTTCTGCCGCGTCTAATTTGTCATGGTCATCAGCACACCCGCTCGCTCTTCTTACCCAACACAACCCAGACAGAATAAAAAAAGAAGAAAAGAAGAAGAAAAAGAAGAAAAAACGAACCACATTCCCCAACTGCGCCTCCGCCACCAAATTCTCCGCCTCGGCCCTCACCAGCTCCTGCTCCAGCGTCACCAACCGCGTACTCTGCGGCTCCCTCACCCTCAATTTCCCCATCTCCTCGGCAATCTTGCGCTTCCCATCCCGACTCGGCTGCACACTCTTCTCCGTGTTGCGAATGACCTTTAACACAGCCCGGCTCTCGCCGTCCAGCCGGCCCGCGTATGCTTCTTCTTGCTCGCCCAGCTCCGACAGCAGCACGCCGACCTTGTCGCTCACGTCGGAGAGCGCGTCGTCGCCCGTCTGCTCGCCCCATTCGGACAGCTGCGTCGCGATGGACAGGCGCTCGCGCGCGGCCGTTTCGTGGGCGGCGATGAGGCCGTTGGCGGACTTGATGAGGCGGTAGAGGCGCTTGGAGAGCGGGGGTTGGGAGGCGCCGCGTAAAGAGGTGAAGGAGAAGGGTTTGCGGTGGTGGGTGGTGGTGGAGGAGGAGGGTGTGTTGGTGGAGTGGGCCGAGGAGGTGGTCGTGTTGGTCGTGCCGGCGGAGGAGCGGTGGGAGGAGCGGAAGGAGAGGGCGCGGTTCCTGTGTGGATAAATAAAGGGGTTAGAGAGATGTTGTTGTTGGTTGAAGAAGAGGTACATTGGTGGTTTGTGAGGTATATACCACTGAGCAGAAAGGGAGAAGCGGCTGCCTTCGGTGCTTCTGCGTGACATTGTCTTGGGGCGGTGCGATGTTGGGTATGGCTGGGGTGTTCGGTGCCGGGCACGGATGGATGACTTACATCGTGTCTGTCTCTCAGGGTAGCCCGGAAGCTCTCCTTGGGATGTCGACTTTGTGTGGATCTGCAGGTGCAAGCACCGGTGGTGGTGTTTCGAGTTGGTCTGCTCCTTCTCACTGCTTCCGAAAGAGAGCGTCCCAGGCAGGTGCTCGGGATGAGACTGATTGGGAACTGAGGGGTTTCAAGGGCTTCCAATATTTGAACACTGGTGGAGCTATCGGTATTACCCTGGCTGTTGTTTGATATATTCGAGATGACTTCAAAAGGATGATCTGCTGTTGAAGGACGGACAGAGAGGATGACTGGACTTGCTTTGTTGTTAAAACTACAACCATTCTAACCTGGGTACATTTTCCCTTGCTTCCGCCACAGCTCCAATCCCTTTCATGATGCAACCCTCCCTCCTCCAATCCTGAGCGTCTTTGTCCAGATCTCCCTCGTCATGGAATAGCAAATGGCTAGGCCAACGGATGGCATCACATCAGTGACGTCATGGCTCTTGCCCTTCTGCCCCACCTCCAACTCACCATGGTTGATCGCCCATCCCACCTCAGCATCACAAGCCCTCTTCATCCCGAGTCGCATGCCTCGAGTGCTTTGGGCAATAACATGTGCAAAATCATTCATCTAAATTAAACCGTACAGGTCATTATCATATCTCCATTCCGAAGCCCAAGCGCTTAATGCTATATCCAAACCCAGTTCCCCAACGCCGTTGTCGTGTTGTCGTGTTGCTACCTCCTACCATCCATCCGAACTCTCCGAGTTCATCTCATGAAACTCCCTATCCCTCTATCTCGTCCATGCCGCCGTTATGCTAAGATTCTTCTCCCTCACCGCCTGCTGCTGTAAACAACTGGGGTGCTCGCCCTGTAGCTGGTCACGCTCGCTCTCGGGCTGGGCGAGTAGTGTCTATGGCTGGAGTAGCTTGCACGCGGTGAATGGTGGTGGTGGTGGCCTCCGTGGTGGTGGTGGTGATGCTGATGAGGGCGAGGCCGCACGGGGATGCTTTCTTCGTGGTAGTAGTACCGCTCTGAGGGGGGTGTTCCGAAGCACATTTTGAGGTCTTCCGCCTTGGGAGTTGAAGTCGCGAGTTTGTGTTGAGGTTGAGGATGATGTTGTCTGAAAATAATGCTTATATATCGAGACAGGGTCAGGTGTTTAGTTGATCAGGTGCGACGAGTGAACTCTGCGCTTGGAATTTATCACAGTCTAGGACTCTAGGTTCCGCGGCCAGCCAGCTTAAGAAGAAACCGGATCTCGCATCCTATTCTCGGGCGCCCCGGCTCTGACGCACGCAGGGACGAGCAGGACCCTGGATATGCAAGTTCACCCCGGTGGCTGCGCTTTGCCCAGCAGCCAAGGCGCAGAGGGCTCAGATGACGATGCTTGGCATGGCTTGGAAGTGTACAGATTATTCACACGACGTCAGCTTGCAGCCCATTGCCCGAGGTGGGTTTACGGCACTGACCCACAGGTGTCTTGGAGAAAAAGAAAGCTTCTCTTCTCGACCATCACCAAAATGGATAGGGGTGACCCCTGACGGGCTCCACGATAATGGCATTCTCCACTCACCACCACACCAGTACGACGCAAGCGAAAAAAGATCGTGATCCGGTGTTTAACCGTCCCACTGGGATGCCTTTGATTCGATCCAGGATTGAACTGGAGACCTTCAGTGTGTTAGACTGACGTGATAACCAACTACACCATCGAACCTTGTGCTTGTTGGGTGCTCGACAACACCACACCAGTCTATCACGAGCCAGCTCAAACCACTTCCGGCTATCAAAAAAACCCCTGGCTTGTATTCTGGACAACATCAGAACAGGTACAAAAATACACACAAATCCCAAAAAGAAGCCGGCCGTTTTATATTATCCCTACACTCCCTCTATTTCTTTCTCGCGTCAAACTTCAACTCCAGATTCCCCACCGCCCAGGCGGCCACAAACACGGCAACGGCGCTGCCAAACACGATCAGGGGCTTCCGCAGGGCCGCCATCAGCGGGTAGTCATATGTGATGACCAGCTCGCGGTCCCTGAAATCGTCCACCAGGTTGCGCGCCTTGATGACGAGGGCTGTCCGGCCGATGGTATCGAGGAAGGTCCGGTGGATCTCGACGCCGCCCTCTGTGATGGACTGCGTTGGGATCGAGGTGTGGTACTTCACGTTTCTAAATAGAGAGTCAGTCAGTAAATGGTTTGATCAAAGCAGGGAAAATAGGGGGTTGTCATACTCGGCGCCTTCCGGTAGAACAACGCGGACCTGGACCTGTTCATACTCGACGCCTTCCGGCTGCTTCGGGCCCTCGAGGAAGGGGACGTTTAGCACGAACCCCCCGGAGACCGTCTTCCTCAGAAAGTTCTTGGCGTCCGAGTTCCAGCCGATGGTAAAGGGGTACTTCCACCCGCCAAACACGGGGTACCGCGGCTTGATCTCGAGCAGGGCCTCGCGCTTGTTGCTCCGGAAGCGCGACGTCGAGACGTTGCCAATCACATCCGTGTAGTAAGGGTCCTCACTGCCAACCCGCAGGGGAAACTTCATCTCCTTGAGCGCAAAGGTGGTGGGCTGGTAGTAGGTCGCCTGCTGCCATTTCACGCGGTTGAAGAGCGACGACAGGTTGGCGCCCCGGTGGTGCAGAGTATAACGCTCTTCAAAGGCGACGTTGCCTCCCCAGTGGCTGACCTCGATGTCCCGCTCCAGGAGGGAGACATGGGTCACGGGCTTGTTGAACTCGAAGCGCACGGTGACGGGCTCGATGGCACCCGCGGGCTTCTCGCCGAAGGGGCCGTAGGTGAGCTTGGAGCCCTGCTTCAGCGGGAACTCCTGAATGTCGCCGCTCCCGGGGAGCTTGGTGTAGTCGGGGATCGTGCCGGACGGGAACTTGACTTCGGTCTTTTGCTTGGTCGTCGTGTAGGCCGAGGGCAAGTACGCCGAGAAGGAATAGGTGAGGTACTGCAGCTCTTCCTGCTTGATGGAGGCGGGGAGCGGCTTGTACGCCTTGAGGAGGTAGTAGCTGATGCCGAGGGTCTGCTGCGCGCCGGGCGCAAGGGCCTTGGGGAGTCGGATGCGGAGGTACTGGATGTCACTGTGGCTGTTAGCCGGCGGGAGCAGAGTGTCGCAGATCTCAGCCCTACCTTTCCTGGTCAAACTCGACGACCTCGGCGACAAAAAGCCCGGCGCTGGAGTCCTTGCGGTCCTTCACCTCCACCCCTCCGAGGCGCGACATCTGGTCGGCCGTGAACGGCAGAAAGTATTCATCCTGGGCGGCCTTGTCGATGTTCTCCACCAACACATTGATGTTCTCCTTGACGTAGTTCTTCTCGACCGAGACGACATGCACGAGATTGGCGTTCTTGAAGACCTGGGGCGGCGTGAAGGTGCTGGTGGAGCTGCTCTTGCTCTTGCTGTTGCTGTCGGAGCTCGCAGCCGAAGCTAGCGACAGCAGCGACACCAAGGCAGAGAAGACGGCTGACGTCTTCATGTTGGAAAAGAAGACGGCAAGACGCTCATCAACGTCGTGCGCCCGCCAATTGAGAAATTTCGACGGCAGGAAATGGGCGACGGGAAAGCAAGGGTTTGACCAAAGATTCGCCCTTCGTCCTGTCCTAGACCATCATCGTGGCCTTCCGACAGCAGCTGCCAGCCTCGAAAAGCTTACGTTGCCGAAACACCCCTGCCGGGTGCATGTGCGGGTCGGGCTGCAAAGGAACGAATTATGATTGGCCAATGCAGGCGAGAGCTGGTTTTCTGAAGAGGCTCGAACCGGTTACACACTGTATATTTAGTGATATGTCCTGTTCTGAGCTGATCAACAGGCAACTGTCGTCGTCAAAACCAACCATATCAAACTCGAATAATCTGTACCCTCCATCATTGCTCATCATGAGTGCTAGAGCTCAAACCACCCACCATCAGCCGAAAGCTGCAGTCACAAGCTAGTCGGGCGACGCAAGCGAAACCCTTCCAGAGCCCGAGACGGAGATTGAAGACGAATACAGAGAGCATGGCATGATAGCTCTGTCCAACAACAGCCTAGTACGCCATTCTTGAACGAGGATGGCCTGGCCATGGGACTCAAGATGTTCGTGTCGATAGACTCATCGTCCTTTTCCTGGATGAGCCGCCGTGAACGAGTCACGACACTTTATCCAAGCGACACGATTAAGGTGTTCCTTTTTTCTCCAAAGAAATCTTTGGAATGTTGTCGACCAGTTTGATTGCTGTTTGGATAGCAGTCACCCCAAGCAAACAGTGGTGCTCACAGCTCTCGATGGCACAGTCTTCCGTTTCCTCATAGAATTCGGAGAGGAGCACATGATGGGCTGAGAGAGTGGACAAGGTCATAGGTAGCTAGGTCTCTGACCGTAATTCAGGTACGCAACCTACAGCAGCTCCTGTCCATCGACAACGCGGCCATGATTTTGACGATTCGGAGGATTACGTGAGTAAGGCCTATCTGTGATTGAGCGGCACTAACTCGAGCAAGTGAAACGACCTCGCCTCGAGTGACAGAGATGCTCACCAACGAGTAAGTCAAGATGGACTTCGCTGAGCATGAGTGCTTCCGGGACACATTGATGTACGTACATCAAGAAAGGATCTATCAGTGAAGCACACCCACATACACATATATATTAACATACACACCTTTTCTCGTCAACATGACTGCGCCGGACAGGTGGGTTACTCACCTGACAAGACGAGACGTCCAACATCCAACCATCTGTTCAGGGGCTCGTGACAACTGACAAGATGACCTGCCTAACCCTAACCCACCTCGAAGACGCCTAAAACTTTGCTCGGATTGGGGTGCGGGGTAATCAGTAGTAGCCGCTACTCCTATTTCGGCCTCGCTCTCGCTGAGGAGAATCCCTGCCCTTTCTCGCTACAGCGAGGAACGAACCCTGGTCTTCAATGTTGACATCGTCTTGAACGGACCCAAGCCAGCAATTGCCGCGGTTGCTGAGGTAAAAAAGGTCGAGAGAAGGAGCCTCAACAACACACATCAACCCCACAAAGAACGGCAATTATCACAGCCACCATGGTCGGCCTCGGACCGAAACCGCCTCCTTCTAGGAAGGGCACCGGTACGTGCAACGCCATTTCGGCCTGACCCCTCCTTCCATCGTCGTCTGCTGCTCGGGGACTTGGGGACTTGGGGTGCAGGTAATTCTTGCCTTTTGCCTACCTCCCTCTCTGCCCTGAAAAGAAAAGACGACTTGGTCCGTCCATCTCCATTTTCACTTCCGACCGTGCCACCCAGAGCAAGCAAAAAGAGGAACATCGGTAATCACGGCTGCCTTGGACGAGAACCTGGCACTAAAGCGCTCCGTGACATCACCCGCCTTCCGCGTGCTCTCTGGCGCGCCGTCCCATCTTTTTTAATTCTTGGCAATATTCTCATTGTTGTATTTCTCTCTTGCCCTGACCGGGAAGACCAAATTCAGAAACCCGAAGCTTTCGGAATGGCAACATTTGGAAAGCTGAGGACCCTGCTTTACCCCAACCACAACAACACCCACCATCTCTCCCAGACGCGCTCCTACCACACTACCTCAACCA
The DNA here is from genome assembly GCA_033296705.1 of Chaetomidium leptoderma. Lineage (NCBI taxonomy): Eukaryota > Fungi > Ascomycota > Sordariomycetes > Sordariales > Chaetomiaceae > Chaetomidium > Chaetomidium leptoderma. The sequence continues at coordinate 173,057 of MU856845.1, read as the reverse complement.
CACCAACCTATCCCGCGGAGAGTGCAAGGCACTGTGTGTCCAAGGCCCCTTCTTGCACTAACCATGGCTGTAGGCACGCTCGCCGATGCGCCCAAGGATCTTCTCAAGGAAATCAAGCACCTTGAGGAGCTCTTTACCATCGACACGGCCAAGCTCAAAGAGATTACGCACCACTTTGTGAATGAACTCACCAAAGGTAAGTCCACTTTCGGTGACCGACCGACCGACAATCACTAACAAGTCCCAGGACTGAGCGTCAAGGGTGGCAGCATTGTAAGTCGAGCCTACAACTAGCACAGCGGACAGGCAGGCGATACTGACTAGCGACAGCCCATGAACCCAACATGGGTTATGTCACAACCTACTGGCTATGAAACTGGCAGTTACCTGGCCCTGGACATGGGCGGCACCAATCTGCGCGTTTGCCAAGTCACTCTGACGGAACAGAAATCCGAGTTTGATATTATTCAGTCCAAGTACCGCATGCCCGAGGAGCTCAAGACGGGCGACGCAGATGAGCTATGGGAGTACATTGCCGACTGCTTGCTGCAGTTCATCGAGACGCACCACGGCGACGTGACCAAGCTGGACAAGATCCCGCTCGGCTTCACCTTCTCGTACCCTGCCACCCAGAACTACGTTGACGAGGGCATCCTGCAGCGGTGGACCAAGGGCTTTGACATTGCCGGCGTCGAGGGCCACAATGTGGTGCCCATGTTTGAGGCCGCCCTGGCACAGCGGGTGAGTTGGAAATGTATTCAATACAGATGAGCAATGAGAATAATGTACTGACCAGTCGTAGGGAGTCCCCATCAAGCTGACTGCCTTGATCAACGACACGACGGGCACGCTCATTGCCTCGGCTTACACCGACCCTAAGATGAAAATCGGCTGTATTTTTGGCACGGGCTGCAACGCCGCCTACATTGAGGACTGTGGTTCGATCCCGAAGCTTGCTCACCTGAACCTGCCGCCCGAGACGCCCATGGCCATCAACTGCGAGTGGGGTGCCTTTGACAACGAAGGCAAGGTCCTGCCGCGGACCCCTTACGATGTCGCCATTGACAAGGACTCTCCGCGCCCTGGCCAGCAGTCGTTTGAGAAGATGATTGCGGGTCTCTACCTCGGCGAGATTTTCCGCCTGATCATGGTTGATCTTCACGACAAGCACGATGTCCACATCTTTGCCGGCCAGGACATCGCCAAGCTCCGGAAACCGTACTCTCTGGACTCGTCCTTCTTGTCGTCTATCGAGGAGTATGACGGATCCCTTCTCTGATGTGATGTGAATCAGCTAACCGTTACTCAGGGACCCCTTTGAGAATCTCTCGGAGACGCTCGATCTCTTCCAGAACAAGCTGAACATCAGCCCCAACCTCCCGGAGCTGGAGCTCATCCGCCGCACCGCAGAGCTGATCGGCACGCGCGCGGCTCGTCTGTCGGCGTGCGGCGTGTCTGCCATCAGCATCAAGAAGGGCTACACCACTTCGTGCCACGTGGGCGCCGACGGCTCGGTATTTAACAAGTACCCGCACTTCAAGGCCCGTGGCGCCGTGGCGCTCCGCGAGATCCTCGACTGGCCCGAGAAGACCGACCCTAAGGAGGAAGATCCGATCGAGATCCTGACGGCCGAGGACGGCAGCGGCGTGGGTGCCGCCTTGATTGCCGCGCTGACGCTGCAACGGGTCAAGGCTGGCAACATGCACGGCATTCTGCACCCCGAGAACTTCACTTAGTCGCTGAACGGGAGGCACATATTGGAAGATTTTGCTTGAGATACCGCCACGAGCAGCAATGCCGTGGATATGTTGCTCCGGACAGACGGGTTTGGCCGATATGGCGATCCATACATAGCCAGCAATCTTGATAGCTAGCAGCCATGATATGGGTGATTTTAGTCTAAAAGATGCTCTGCTAACTGGCTGGCAATGCAATGCAATGCAATACTGCAAAATACCCCCCCATTTCAAACCCGTGTTTTGCTTTGTCCCTCCTCCTCCTCCTCCTCCTCCCTTCTAACCCGCTCAGCAACCTCCAACGCGGCCTTAAAGGTATCCACCAACTCCCCCTCCCCCTCCAACCCAACACTCACCCGCACCTGCTCCGCCTTGGCACCGTACGTGCGCAGATAGGCCGCCGCGTCCGGGTCGGTGCCCCAGATGGCGTCGTTGAACGGGAACGCGAGTGTGAGGTGCGCCCCCAGGTGCGGCCCGTGATACACGGACAGGCTGTCGTAGAAGGCCTTGGCGACGGGGAGGGAGGTGAACTCTACTGCGAGCAGGCAGCCGTAGCCCGGGGTGAATTCTTTTGTGGGGGGGAGCATGACGGACGTGTAGTTCTGGTGGGTGTTGGTGAAGGGCGGGTAGAGGACGGCGGTGATGGGGGAGGTGGTTGGGGAGGAGAGGGCGTGGGTGTGCAGGTAGGTTGCGAGCGTGAGGGCGTTGTGGTTGAGGGTTTGGGAGCGGGTGTGGTAGGAGGTGCTGTTGGAGAGGAGTTTGGCTGCGTCGGCGTGGAAGTATTCGTTGTGGAACTGGGTGGTGAGGGTTGTTTTGATGGGGGTGGAGTGGGTCGAGGAGGG
>MU856845.1:127721-170469 GCA_033296705.1 Chaetomidium leptoderma | reverse complement strand
ACGATGATGGAGCCGCCCATTACCTTTTTGCAAGGGTGGGTGGGTTAGTAAGGGGGGGGTTGAGAAGGGAGGAAGGGGGGGGGAGAGACGTACGTTGGCGTAGCCGCTGAGGGACTTGGTGATGGAGGTGATGATCACGTCTGCGACGGGGGAGACGTCGATGTTGCAAAAGGAGCCGATTGTGTCGTCGATCACGACGGGAACGTCGTACTTGTCGGCCTGGGCAGTCGGTTAGGTATCATCATTATACATGACAAGGGGTGTGACACCATAAAGAAGAGGAAAAAGAAAACTTACCACCTCCCTCAACCGTATCAAATCCACGCTCACCAAGATCGGATTACTCGGAAACTCGACAAACACATACCCAACCCTCCTCCCGGCCACCTTCTCCCCCTCGAGCCACGCCTCCAACGCCTCCATCACCCCGCTCTCCCCATCACACCGCCCAAAGTGCTTCATCCCCCCCTCACCCTCCTCAAACAAGTGGTAAGTATTATGAAACACCGACCCGAGCACCACCACCGTCCCTCCCCCCCTCACCTCCACCAGCGCCCGATGCAGCCTATAAATGGCCCCCATCCCCGTCGGATACAGCCACACATCCCCCTCCTCCACCTTCTTCCCCCCCCGAGGGTAGCCTCCCTCCTCCCCCCCTCCAACCAAACCCGCAATTCTCTTTTTCAACCCCCGATGCGCCTCTCCCAAGGGTAGGTACGTCGGCGCCGGCACCTCTCCCAAACCAACCCCATCCCCTTTCCACCCCAAAACCTCGACTCCCTCCCCCGTTTCCACCGCGGGTATCAACGCCGCCGCCAACCGACTGCTCACGCCAACCCCATAATTCTGCCACACCCCCACCGCACCGGGGGCGTGTGCCAGCGGGTAGGCGACGGCATACAACCTGACAATCTGGCCGTTTCCAGTCTGATCGCCATCCAATTGTTCCGAGGGGAGGGGCAAGGTGAGGGGAATATCGATGGCGCGGAACCAGAGCTGGTCCGGCGGGATGAGGTGCTCGGGTTTGCGGTGCCGGGCGGAGGAGGAGTAGTGCTGTGTGGTGGGGAGCACGTCAGGGTTGGTGAAGAGGAGGAGGCCGTGGGAGGGGGGGAGGGACAGGAGGGGGTGGAGGAGGTTGGATAGCTATTTGTATGGATATTAATATTAACAAATTGGTTCATGGGTTGTTTGGTTGATTGGTTATGAAGGGGGATGGGATGGTGTATGTACGTACCTGGCGCACTTCACACCACGGCCCGAAGCGCGGGTAGATGGAGGTGAGTTGGCTCAGGAGTTGGGGGTCGCCCCGACGCAAGGCTTTCGCCGTGTCCCAGCCGGGGATGTGGAAGGTGATGTTGTGGGGTGCTTCGGGCGGAATCGAGTGGCCGAGGGCCGTGGTGATTTGTTTGACTGGCATTCTTTTGTTCTCCTGGTTTGCTCCTTTTTTTTTTTTTTGGTGTTGAGGGGTCGTGAGAAAGGAGTGTGACGGAGGGTTTGAGTGAGTGAAGGTGAGTGAAGGTGAGTGAATGGCAAAGTGAGAGTTCAAGCAGATGCTACGACGAAAAAGAACACTTTCTCATGTCACAGGCCAGTTCCCTCAAAGAGTTGAAAGTGGTTGGAGCGGATGCGTGAAATGGAGACATCAAGGGGTGTTGTTAAGGCGTCCGATGTCGCACCCCCTACTCCGGCTGCAAGCGGCCCGGACGGGCTGGGTCGTCGAGTGGAGGCCGGATCACGACATTAACTAGTTGCCAAGGGCCCATCTTGACGGGTCAGTCGAGACGGCTTTCCTTTCATTGGGCGAACATTCGAGGCTGGTTTCACCGACATCTCACATCGGATGACGGGGTCTAGCTGAGAAGTGGAGTTCCCGAGAAAAGTCTCCTTGCTCGCCGTCTACCGGCCACTTTTCGGCATATATCGAGGGTGTGTGTACGAAGCCGTTGTTTGCTAACAGCAGGTAGAAGATACAGTCTAGTATGCAAATGAACCCATGAATGCCCTCGCTCCGCATGCTTGCCCGACAACAACAACACAGCTACCCAAAAAGCAGCGCAACCTTTACATACACCGTAATCCTTCCGGACTGACCCCCATGCACATCCTCCTTGCCAGCACAACCCTGTCCACATGTTACCTACTTACTTACTACCAAAACGCCCTGTTCTTCCCCTCAAATGCAAAGTTCAACGCAACCGCTACAAACAGCGCACCACACAGCACGTTCGGCCCCCACTGGTCGTAGTACTGGGCCACCCTGCGCGTGCGGATGGCGCTGCTTCGGTACAGGTAGATGACGACCGAGTAGCACAGCGACAGAAGGGCGAGCAGGGTGAAGGCGCCCGCCGCGACAAACGACGCCGTGTTGCCGTGCTGGGTGCTGAAGTTGAGCAGCGTCACGGCGATGGTGCCAATGTAAATCGAGTATTCGAGCTGTGTGGGGTTTATTCAGTTAGTGACCTGCCAGAGTGGGCAAGAGAGAGAAAAATGAAGGGGAAGGGGGGGCCTTACCCATCCCAAAAAGGTCCTCTCGGCTGCAAAGTAGACCTTGGGCTCGACCCGCACAGGGACATAGATCTTCTTTCCCTTGGGCGCCTTGAACCTCCTCTGCTGAATCTCGCCCGTCCCGAGAAGCGCCTCCAGCCGCGCGTTACGGGGGACTTCGGTCGCGCGCGGCCGGGGCACCAGGGCCTTGAGCAGCCACCACGTGCCTCGCGCAGCCGCGTTGGCCGACGTCGAGATGCGCGTCTGGTAGTATGTCCAGCCGCCCACCCTGCGTGCTGCCGCCAGCCTGTCCTCGTCGTCCTCGTCATCCGAGTCGTAGAGGTAGGTGTCCTCGCCGGTCGGTCGGTCGACTGTTTGGTCCTCGATATCCTCTGCCACGCCCGGCAACCGACCGTTCCTCGCCCCGGCTGCGCTCGACTCGCCCGCCTGGCCCACGGCGGTTACAGGCCGGTTATCATCGTCCGAGTCGTAGTCGTCTTCTTCATCTTCGTCGTCTGATATTGACGTCGTCGCCGAGTGCTCTAGTCTTTTGATGCCAAAGTCGTGCGTGGCTGGCTTCCGGATGTCCACGTCCATCTGCGGCATCCAGTACGGCAGCAGGTCTATCCTGTCGGGGAAGAGACAGGCAACACCGTGGATGAACTTGGAGAACTTGGGCACCGCCTCGACGAGGTGGCTGGAGATCAACTGGCGTACCCACTCTGGGGGCTCTTGGCCGAGCTGCGTCTGCAGTTTGACCTCGAGAATGGCATAGGGGAACCTGACGACGTCCTCGGGCGGCAGCTGTGAGAAGGGGTAGTCGATGCCAATGTCCATGCGCCGCCAGTTGTCTCCCGATCTTCTTACCCCGTCGAGGTTGTCTTCGCGGACCATGGTGAGCTCGGTGTCGAGGGAGATGCGAACACGCGCGTCGGCGGGCAGCTGGAACGCTGTGCGGTGGTAGAACGACCGGCACACGGGCTTGTAGCCCTTCTTGAGAACAGACCACTGGATCTCGCGGGCCAGCCTCTCGTCCTCGGCGATGGCCTTCTCCGACTTCTTACCCTCCTTCCTCGCCTTCTCGAAGATGGCCGCCGGGAGGAGCTCGCCCCGCAGATAGGGATTGACGTTCTTCTCCTTGAGCGAGAAGCGGGCCTTGACCGACTTTTCGCCCGTCCAGTCCTCGCGATGCGTCTTGCGCTCGACGAATATGGTCTCGGTCTGCATGCCGCCGTACCAGCGTAGTCGGATCGCCTCGGCGCCTTCCGTCTTCTTAAGCCGGCCTTCGTACAGATCCCACGTGTTCGGGTTGTCGTAGTAGATGGACGTGATGGCGGCGTCCTGCTCCTCGAATTCCTTGCTCGCGTTGAACACCAGGACGGGCAGGTGCTTGAGGACGATGAGCTTGAGCTCCGTCACGTTGTCGGGGTGAACCCAGTATTTGGTCGTGTGTCGGACAAAGCTAGCTTGGCTCCCTCCGGCGGCGCTGTCGCCCTTGACCGGGTTTCCTCTGGTCCGGACCAGATCGTAGAGCTTGGACAGCTTCACCACCGACGCGTCGTAATTTTCCTTGTAGAAGGGCTTCGCCTTGAGTCGGGTGTCGAAGACGGGTCTTAGATGCCATCCCGTCATTTTCTGTCCCAGCGTCAGTCAGTCAATTCCCCATCTCTATTCTTGCTCATTGCTCATTGCCCTACTCACATCGTGCTTTTTGATAATCTTGTAGAAGCCCGTATAGTTGAGCTGCACAAACTTGGCGAGATCGTGGACGTCGGCAATGATATCGCTCAGGTCCTCCTCGAGCAGCATAAACTCCTCCTCGCTGGGGCCGTCCTGGCCGAGACCGCGCTCGTTGAGCCTGTTGACGACGTCGCGGACCTCGCGCTCGCTGACGGTGATGCGGCGGGCAATCTCCATTGCCTTGACCTGCTGCTTGGCGTGCACCTTGTCGAGCTCAGCCTCGAGCTTGCCGACGAAGCGGCTCTCGTCCTCCTCGGACCACTCGCGGCGCGGCTGCTTGGGTGGCTTCGCGCCATTGTCGGGGGCGGGCCGGACGTGCCCACTCGGGTGCTTGAGGTCGGCCTTGAGCCCGTCATAGTCGATGTAGTACCATTGGTATTCGCGGATGACGCTCGACCGGAGCTGCTCGCCGAACTTCATGACGACGACGCCGGGAGCTGCTCGCCAGTTGGGATCGCTGATGCGGTTGCGCGCGCTGTGCAGGCGTTGAGAGCGGTTTTTGAGGTCCTGGACGATCAGCACCATGTGGCGGGGACAGCTCCAGCTCCAGCTCCACGGTCGACAATTCAACAACACGCCGAGTGCCCTGAGTCGCCACTGTAGCCAAGGCTGTCTTGCCTGCGAGGGGGATCCTGGGATCCTGAAACTGGAGTTTTTCTGCGGCAAGGCTCCACTCGTTGGTGCTCGGGTATCTACGCCGTAGTCTCTACTCCGGAGAATACGCGAGGTCAATTCGTCTGTCAATGGCCTCGTGCTTCACCTGTCATTGATGCCCGGTTGCGCTACGGCGCCGGGGGCACAACACTCTTTGTAGCCGTGCTCGAGCCGTGCTTTCACGATGATCACGTTGTACAATCGAGCGCTGCGATTGGCGAATTGCTGGCCAGACTCTCGCTCGGGCTAGAGATGGCTGGTCCAGCCGGTAGTACTCCGGTGGGCCTAAGTGGGGGGACACCACCCCGGCCGTGCGCTTGGACGCAATTGACGTTACTGAATAGTTATTGGCGAGATCAACTCGAGATCGATTGGAGATCAACGGGCGTGAGCAAGGCAGGCTCCAATCTGCTTGGTGGTGTTGATTTTAGAGAGCGGATGAAAAGAGCACATATTCGTAAACATTGCACTTTTGGTTGCATGATCGATCCGCTTGCAGATTCAGACGTAAAGCTGCATCCGCACTACTGTGCAGTTAGCGTTAGTTAGGTAAGTGAGTGGGTCACGGAGCTTACCGATGTGCCGGCCAAGACGAGCTCAGCTGCAGGGGCCAACCGGGGCAGGCAACCCAAAATTTTGATGGAGGGGTAGAATCGGAGCATCAATAGAGGGGCACACCGAGTCCAGTCCAGCACATGCAAACTCGATAGGTCTGCCGCGTTCTGTCTGGGACTCTGGACCATCATACGAAAAATGTCGGACCACGACGACACCATCTCGTCCCGCATCTCCCCCTCCTGCCCGCCCGAAACCCAGCGCGTGCTCACGGCCGCCTGGGCCCACGACGTCGCCGCCGTCAAGAAGCTGCTCGACACCCCCGGCAAGGCCAGCGCCCAGGACCCCACGACCGGCGAGACCCCGCTCCACGCCGCCATCCGGTCATGCGGCCCGCCGTCGGAAGAGGACGACGACCCGGCCGATCTGGACGCGGCCAAGAAGACCGTCTACGAGCTGCTGCTGTGGGGCGGCATCTGGAATGATGTCGACGACAAGAACGAGACGCCCGGCTGTGTGGCCCGTCGGTTGGGGAGGATAGAGCTGTACAACCTGTGTGTCGAGGCCGGCGTGCGGGCCGAGATGCTGTTTGGCCTGATGGAGGGCTATGAGGAGCTGGGGAGTGGTGGAGAAGAAGAGGAGGAGGATGACATGGAAATTGTGGAGATGGATGCCGATGACGAGATGGTGGTGGTGGTGGGCGAGGACGGAGACGAGGCGCCCGAGTTGGTTAATATCGAGGCCAACGGGCAGAACCCGACGACAGGGGAGGAAAAGGAGGAAGAAGACGCGGCGGAGCAGGAGCAGGAACAGGAACAGGAGGAAGGGGAGACTAGGTTTCAACCGCCAAAGAGCGATACCGAGACCGACGTCAATTCCGAGGCATACCTGCGGTCAAAACTGACCTATTCAGACGGCAAACTTGTGGATGACGACGGCAACGGCGTCATGATGGCTTGGGAGACCGACATTATGCGCCAGAGTGTCGATGCACTGCTTCCGGCCAAGGAGCCCGGGAAGAGGATTCTCAACATCGGATTCGGCATGGGCATCATCGACACCATGTTTGCCGAGACGGTACCCTCACGCCATCACATCATCGAGGCCCACGATGGCGTTTTGGAACACATTTCTAGCCCTGCCTCCAAGTTTAGTTCCTCTTGGGAGGAAAACGGCCCAGCTCCGGGTGCCTACAAAGTCTACAGGGGTAAATGGCAAGAGGTATGCCGTCAGCTCCTCGAAGAAGGGCAATTATATGACGCCATCTACTTCGACACCTTCGGCGAAGACTATGCCCAACTACGCATGTTTTTTACCGAGTTCATCCCCGGTCTTTTGGACAGCGAAGGGAAGTTTGGCTTCTTTAACGGCCTTGGTGCGGACCGCTCCATCTGCTACGATGTTTACACCAAGGTGGCTGAGTTGCACCTCACCGACGCCGGACTGGATGTGGACTGGAAGGTAATAGACGTCGACATGTCGCATTTGGCCGAGGCTGGCAAGGGCGAATGGGAGGGTGTGAAAAGGAGATATTGGACACTGGACAGTAAGTGCTCTCTCTCTTCTCCTCGCTAGGGGGTTCGGTCTTCTGACACCTCGCAGAGTATCGCTTGCCAACTTGCACGTTTCTTGGTTGAAGAACTCAATCCTGGCAAACGCATTTCCTCAACCTGAGTGGCCGGAAGGCTGCATGCCGGCAAGGCTGTAGAAGGCCCGCGACTCGGCGTGGGCCTCAGTGCATGCATCAAAAGGCCTCGCCCGTGGCCCCGCGAATAGCAGCATGCCCCCATCGCGGACAGCAGCCGACAGGGCGCAAGCCCGTAAAATGACTCCGCACCCATCCTTTGGGGGCCTACAGAGTACAAACAATGGCTTCGATCGAGCCAGCTCTCAATGAGTTCGATGCTCCCTCCGTTGATGTTCCAAGTGTCCCCTCCTCGCTCGAGTTCGCCTTTAACCCTTATGCCACCGTGATCCGATACAATGGACATGCTATCAGAAACCCAGCCCCCGCCATCTCAATTATTAGCCGAGAGCGCTGCTCTTCTTTCACTACTCTCCCGGATAATCACTGATCCTCGAGACAACCGCCGAGAACCCTCCGTGCCCGACCAAGACTCAGGTCGGCTTCTCCCATTCGAACGCGAGGCCGACTTGGCAGGCACTTTCGCTTTTCTCTCAGGAATCTCAGACAAGCCATCCCACGTCGTGGCTACCTGTATCGAAGAACTCTCTAGCGGAAGAGGGATCCGGGTAGTGGTTGCTGTCAATAAGGAGCACCCAAAGTCTGGTGATGGCATCCTGGCCCGCATCAAGAGCGGTCTCGAAAGAATATTTCGATGTCTCGCCGACGCCAACAACGGTGTGTCCTTTCGACACCGCTCACACAGGTTTCCACTCACGGTGTTTGATATAGCGTCGGATGCCGCCCTTGGAGACCAAGTCTATGATGCTATCATCGACATGTGCAAAAATCGCATACTGAGCCGCATTAGGTCACAAACCTTCGCCGCAACTTATAACAAAAAGGGGAGATTGTTCTTCGGTTCGGCGGTCCAACAAGTCTTCGATGCTGTCTACAAACATGGTTGGGGCAAAAAGACCGCACGGGAAGTGGATGGTTTTTTCAAGCGTGCTGATGAGTTGCAGCAGCGTCTGGCTCAGCTGGAGGCTTGTCAAACTGACGAGGTGGCATGCCGCATCAAGAGCGTTCTCCGCGCAGCCTACCGGCTCAACAAGGCGACCGACTTTGACAAAATCTTCCATGGATTCACTCCAAGGGAGCTGGATTCGACCACGAGATTGGGTTTCGTTTCGCGACTAGCTAAGCTTTCTAGATATCAAGAGTGCTCTCTCTATCTCTGCCAGACAGCTAGAGAGTTTAGGCTGTTTAGGAATTCCGAGGTTACAGTTCTCTCCCTAGACGCCCACCTCTTCGCAAGGAACCTCACATCACCGCTCGAAGGCTGTCTCACCGGTTGTTTGTCAAGGTGCCAAACGGGTGCTCCGACTGTCTTCTGCGAGGAGAAAATCCTTGCCAAACTACATGCCAGCGACACGAGTTTCCGATCGACTGTTCAAGGGATACTCAAGGAATCACGGGTTCACGCTGAGGTACAGATTTTGTGCTACTACGAACTTCACCCGGATGTCAGTAAACCGCGGGTCATTTGTTCCAGCAAGGACGCTTGTTACCTCTGCAACCTGCTCATTCAACTACACGGAACGTTCCACATCCCCAGGACGCATGGCACCCTCTACCCCGGCTGGCGTCTTCTGCCCTTCCCTGGTATCGACCATGTTCTACTCCGACTTAACCAGTCATTGGAGGCCGAGATAAGAGAACTTCTTTCGGCCATCATGACCGTTGCCAATCCGGAACTGATGCTGCATCAAAACGTCAACGAGAGCACAGTCTTTCCGTTCTCGGCGTCACTGCCATCACTCGCTGGTTCTACGCTTTGGGCAGAGGAAACCTCCGGCGAGGAACTTGCAGAGGTTCAAGCGATGAACGGGGTCCAACAGAGAGCTGAGAGCGTCTCATCTGGTGGCTCGCCTACCGAAACCCCTCCTCAAGTCGTCAAGTCGCAACCACTGGGACTTCTGAGCGGGTATCTTTTGACTCGGAAAACCCCCCAGGTAGCCCACCGGCAGACTGTGGCGGTTGGCCAATTACCCCTAAACTACCGAGCCCGGGGTCTCCAAACGGTCTTGAAATTCACCCTACGATCTCAGGTACTCGCGATGAATCGGCAACGGAGGTGCCTTCTTCGTTTGGAGACCCAACTCTGCCAAACCAAGAGAGTGCTTTTCAACAGCTTAGGCCAGAGTCAGAAGAGCCGGAGCCGGAGCCGGAGCCGGAGCCGGAGCAAGAACCAGTTCCAAATCCGCAACTAGCTTCCAGTGCCGATCACAAGCGGAAGCCCGAGCCCGAGCCACAGCGAAGGGAGACCGAGCCCAAGCCATCATCAGACCAAGTGCCATGCCCAGTGCAGCAGGTAGCGGATTCTATCCCGGACTCTATCCCGGATCCAGAGCCGGAGCCAATGTCGGCGCCAGAACCAGTACCAACACCAGGTCCCATCCACGTGTCTAGTCCCGCCGACCCTGCTACAATCCCGGCAACAACACCACGTCGCCGACTCCTCACCCGGAGCCAAACTGTCTCCCTCCAACTCGACCCCAAAGTGATCCCCTCATTCACAACAGGACGCATCACCATCCACGCAGAATTAATCCGTACACTGGCCACATCTCGACCAGTCGAGTTACGAATACGATGGCTCTCACGACAGCAGACCGCGGCATGTTATGTCGCCCGCCCCAGGGGGTTCATAGATCTTGTTTCATCCAAGGAAGATGTGGAGATTGACACTGGGACTTCAGAGTGCGTGTATTTTGGCTATGGTGAGGAGGTGGTGATGGTTGATGTTGTAAGGGGGTCCGCGTGACGGACGTGTTTGGCCGGTCGGTCAGTCACCAACGAGATTGGACATGATGCTTGTCGGTTTTGGATGGTATTGAAAATGGGTTGGTTGGCTTTGGGCAAAGAGATTGAAGCAAACAACAAGGGTTTCCAAATCACACACCCAAAGATATAATATTATCTGTCTCACAACCAAATCTCTGCTGCTAGCTAACCAAGAAAGACTACACATTATTACCTATTCTACAACCCCCCCGCCAACCTCCTCTACAACTCACATAAGACTACTCCTGCCCCCGACCTCCATACTCCCCTGCCCATCCTTCATATCCCCGCTCCGCCCAACCACAAACTCCCTATAAATCCTCTCCAATCTCGCCCGCTCATCAGAACTGATACTGGCTCTCGTCTCCTCGAGCGCCTTGACAAGATGTTCCCAGCGGATGACCACTTCGGCATTACCACCACCACCACCACCACTCCCAGCATCCGCCTCCTCGCCATTGACAACACCACCACCACCACCACCACCATTGCTAGTAGCAGTAGCAGCAGCAGCACCGCCAGCGACAGCAGAGCCCCTGGAGAACTGCTTGGCGCGTTTCCGCGCCAGCTTGATCCCCTCCAGCTTGCTCGCAATAGCAGCCTGTTCCGCAAGCTCCGTCGCCCGCGTGCGCGGGCCGACAGCAGTAGTAGTATCTGGCGTGCCATCCTCGCCGTAACGGAACTGGACAAAGTTCCTCGCTGTTGAGGACACAGCAGCAGCAGCAGCAGCAGTCTTCTTGGCCGCGCCGCGGCGGGTATGGTTACCGGCCGGGGTGGTGGCTTGTTCCCTGTCGTTGAGCACATCATGAATAGCCTCCAGCTGGGCGTTGGAGACGAGGGCTTGGATGTCAGCGCCCGAGAAGCCCTCGGTGCGACGGCCCAGCTCGCGCATGTCGGCCTCCGACTCCCAGACGCCGTCGGCGACCTTGACCTTTTGGGCGAGCGCCCGGATGATGTCGAGGCGGTCGTCTGCCGTGGGGAAGTCGCACAGCAACGACTTGTCGAGGCGGCCGGGTCGGAGCAGCGCCGGGTCGATCAGGTCCGGGCGCGAGGTGGCCGCGAGCACGTACACGCCTGATAGCCCCTCGGCACCGTCCATTTGGGTGAGCAGCTGGTTGACGACGCGGTCGGTGACGCCCGTAGAGTCGTGGCCGCGCTTGGGCGCGATGGAATCGAACTCGTCGAAGAAGAGGACGCAGGGTTTCGCGGCCGAGGCGCGCGCGAAGAGGTCGCGGACGCTCTTCTCCGAGGCGCCGATGTACTTGTTGAGGATCTCGGGGCCCTTGACGCTGATGAAGTTGAGGCCGCACTCGCCTGCGACGGCGCTGGCGAGGAGGGTTTTGCCGCAGCCTGGGTAGCCGTAGAGGAGGAGGCCGGAGCGGAGCCGGAGGGGGCATTGCGCAAAGATTGGCGCGTACTTGGTTGGGTATTGCAGCGTTTCGAGGAGCACTTGGCGGGTCTCTGTCAGCCCGCCAATCGAGGAGAAGGTGGTTGTTGAGCTCTGGAGGGTGACGTTCCGCAGGGAGGCTGGCGTGAACCCCTTGAGGGCCTTATCAAAGTCGGTACGGCTTAGGTGGATAGTGGTTGCGTCAAAGTTCGTTGACTCTCCCACATTTCGGCTCAGCGCCTCGTTGCGAGCTCTCGAAATGAGCAGGATCAGGTCGCCCGGCATGTAACCGTCGGTCTGGCCAGCAATGTCGAGGAAGTCGAGGTCGGCGTCAAGGATGAAACCACTAGGTTTACTACTCACGACACGTTTCTGGGTCGGACGGGTTGGGCCGTCCATCCATCCACCCCCTTCGCCGTCAGTCGTGCTGCCGTCTGCGGTAGTTGGGCGACTGCCGTGGTCTTCCTCCGGTTCAATTTCCTCCGGAGAAACCGAGCCCTGCTTGGTGAGAGCCTCCATGACCCGCCGCCGGGTCTCCTTATCAGGAGCGCTCAGGTCGACAATCTCGCGGACAATGTGGCCGCCCACGAGGACGTTGTGCAGGGAGTCCTTCCCTTGACAGGTAGCGAGAAGGACCACGTTACTGTCCCTGCCGCAATACTGCCTGACCATGGAGCAAATGGCCTCGCTGATTTGCCGACTTCGGCCGTTCTCATTGCCCACCTGTAGCTCAGTCTCGGCCGGGCACAGACGATCAAGGTCGTCCAGAATGACGACTGCCCTGCCGCCGAGCCTTGCGCCCCAACTGGCAGCCATGAACAGGCGGCTCAACGTCTCCTTGACGGTGGTTATCCTGCTTTCGTCGTTCACAAGTTTAGTGCAGGGGAAGTAGGTCGTATGGTAGAGCTGAGAAGACCGCAGTGCACGCACGACCGACTGCGAAACAGATGTCTTGCCGGAACCCTGTCCACCAGTTAAGAGGACGGAAGACATGTGCGAGAGGTGGGACCTGAGTTTGTCCAACAATGAGTCGATGCCAACCAAGAGAGAATCGGGCGAGTCGATCTGGTCGGCCTCGAAATCGGATAACCACGAGGGTTTGGGAACTGGAGGCTGGATCGCGATAGGCAGCTTCCACTCGCTGCCCAGGATCCAATTCAGGGGTTTCTTCCCTTGGCCTTGGGGCCCCGGGTGAGACGGCTCGAAGCGCACAACAGCCCCTTCCCAGCCTCGAGGGCAGTTTAGCCCGTCGTGTACTCCTAGAATTTGACCGTCTGTGAGAGGACCCAGGAGCAGACGATTCCCGTCTAGCCCGTAGATGTGCTTCACCTGGTTCGCCGCCTCCTCTCGTTCTGCCTTGGACTGCCCGCCAAACTTGAGGCCGGAAGACTGGACAGGCTTCGAGGATTGGAAAGGGTAAATCTTGAGTTTCTGCACCGAATCGCGAGAGATACCCTCTTGATCGGGAGTCTTCCGGGGCAACTGAGCTTCGGCCGGCTCAATCTTGACCACACCGCCGACCATGGCTTCGCAACCAAGCGCGGCGCACAGAGGTGATGAAAGGGCGGTGGTCTGGCCATCCGGCGGTTCGTCCCATGGCCGAAGACAAGCGACGATCTTGATGGACGCTTTCGCCGCGGGATCAGCCTCTTGGGGCGGGTTTGCCGAATCGAGTGGCTGTTGGAGGCCGGCAGGCCGCACAACAGTGACTGACACCCATTTCAAGCCTTTTAATTCTTTCGCGAAGAGCAGATCGCGATCGACCCAGACACTGAGATCTTCCAGCGGTGCCTCGTCGTCAAACCACTCTTGGCAGTTCTTCCGGTCAATGCCCCTAAAGAACAGGACCGGTCTCTTCTCCTCCTTGGCGCTCTTCCTCCTGGCTGTGCTTGTTGAGCTCC
The DNA here is from genome assembly GCA_033296705.1 of Chaetomidium leptoderma. NCBI lineage: Eukaryota > Fungi > Ascomycota > Sordariomycetes > Sordariales > Chaetomiaceae > Chaetomidium > Chaetomidium leptoderma. The sequence goes on along the minus strand of MU856845.1, from coordinate 157,277 downwards.
TGCCACTCTTCCTAGATGCCCCACCCACACTCCTATTATCTTTATTACTCCGTTGTTTTTGCCGTGTCTTCGGGGCTACGATAACCTCGGCGTCCGGAGCGATCTTGGCGAACGGTGCGTCGGCGGGCAGAGCAGGCTCTAGCGACAGGACCTTGATGCTCGCGGTAGAAGTCTGCGATAGGTGTAGTGTCAGGGGGTGGGCACCCGCCACGATGCCGCCCGGAGCGTAGGCGGGATTGGGCACGGCGCGGATCTGGAACAACAGGTTATCCTCCAAGAAGGTGCCGTGCAGCTCAATCATCTCCCAGTCCTCGGGCGTCAGTGGCTCGATGTTGACGGTGTGGGCCATGGGCGGATCGAAGTGGATGGTTGCCGTGACTTTCTGGCCGTCCTTCAATCCCACGGTTGCGGCAAGGGTGGCATCCAGCTCGACGAGGGGCACCTCCTGGTCGCGCGAGCCCCGCGCCCCGGTGATGCCGTCTCTCCCAACGATCGGGGCAACTCTCCGTCTGCTAGGCATGCCGGTCCACCCAACATATATAGACTTGGTTCCGACTGTAGCCCCTGCGCCGTTAGCACCGGGAGGGGCAGGGACGCGGTAGGCAAGTTCGACGACGACATTTTGGGCGGGCTAAGAGAGAGCAAAACAATGTCAATTGGAGTCTTGGAATGCCATGCCCAAGCAAGAAGGCGTCTTACTGTGTTGACGTTTGCGAGCAGCGAAGCCAGCGAGGACGGCAGGTTGACGAAGCAGTTCTGAAGATGCACCAACGAGATCTCGGCCGCCGTCGACTGCGCGTTCTTGCGCGGCGCCATTTCTAGCGTAGGGGAGGAGGGATATTGTGTTCGTTTGGCGGTGTTCCGGTATTGATTTGCACATGTGGAATATGGAGGAATTTCAGGGTTGATCTGATGATCCCACTCCGAACTGACTCTCTTGCAGCTATTCAGTAGTTCGCATGCCGAACGGGGCAGCTTCCCGGCAATTTGCATGTGCCGAGGCAAGGCACCGAGTCCGGGTGTGCAGCGGCCCAGGGGTGCAGCGGGCCCGCCCATCCATGCCACCCGATGCCAAGAGATGCCCTGGAGCTGCAACTGGCCCCAGCTGTTCACTGTTGAGACCCAAGACCCAAGTTTAATCAGACGCGTAAAGAGCGCGTTTGCATGCCCGCACGCGTGCCCCTGTCACCAAGCCCAGCCTCCCGCGCCCAAGCGCCTATGTTTTCTTATCGCATCCCGATCCATCGTCGCACAACAACCCACCTCACCACCGCAGAGAACCGCCCAGTCCCGCGTAGAGGACCTAATCACATCCGCAACCATGGCGCTCCTACAAATGAAAGCGCCCGTTGACTACAAGGTGCAACTGAGTGAGTAATTCAAAAATCGCTGCACATCCTGGTCCTCCTCGCTGACTGTGGAGCAGCCGCTTTCGAGAACTTCCTGTCCGACTTCAAGACGTCCCCGCAAGAGACCATCACCCATGCCCTGGGCAACATCAACATCGACGAGGACGACCTCAGCGACGACGATGACTTTATGGATGAGGACGACAATGCCCAGCAGCGGCAGCGCCGCCAGAAACCTCAGAAACAGCTGCCCCGCCACAAGTACCGCGACATGCTCCAGCAGCTCGCCGATAGGAAAACTAGCGAGGTGATCGTCGACCTCGATGACCTCTACTCGTACGAGCAGGACTTGAACGAGGGCCTCAAGCTGGTCGAGTGGGTTGAGCAGAACACGCGCCACTATGTCGAGATTATTTCGAGGGCCGTCGACAAGTTGATGCCCCCACCGGGCGACAACGTCTCCTTCAAGGACGACGTGCTCGACGTCCTCATGGCCAACCGGGTGCAGCGCAATCAGATGCTGGAGGGCATTGCCGACAGGGAGTCAGACCCGACCATCTTGAACGACCAGTACCCGTCCCAGCTCACACGCCGATACACGCTCGTCTTCAAGCCGCGGACGTCGACTCACGACAACCCGGTAAAGGCCCTCTCTGTCCGCCAGGTCCGCGGCGACCACCTCGGCCACCTCATCACCATCCGCGGCATCGCGACAAGGGTGTCGGACGTCAAGCCCATCGTCCAGGTCAGCGCTTACACGTGTGACCGCTGCGGTTGCGAGATCTTCCAGCCCGTCACCGACAAGCAGTACGGCCCCCTTACCGTGTGTCCGTCCAAGGACTGCGAGGAGAACCAGGCCAAGGGGCAGCTGTACCCATCGTCGAGGGCATCCAAGTTCTTGGCCTTCCAGGAGGTCAAGATCCAGGAGATGGCAGAGCAGGTGCCCATCGGCCAGATTCCCAGGACCTTGACCATCTTATGCTACGGCAGCCTGGTCAGACAGATCAGCCCCGGTGATGTAGTCGATGTTGGCGGCATCTTCCTCCCCACGCCCTACACCGGCTTCCAGGCCATGCGTGCCGGCCTATTGACCGACACCTACGTCGAGGCGCACCACATTGTCCAGCACAAGAAGGCGTACGAGGACATGGAGATCGACCCTATGATGGCCCGGAGGATCGCCAAGTTTACGCAGTCAGGGAACCATTACGAGTACCTAGCCAAGTCGATCGCCCCCGAGATTTTCGGCCACCTCGACGTCAAGAAGGCCCTCCTGCTCTTGCTGGTTGGCGGCGTCACCAAGGAAGTCGGTGACGGCATGAGAATCCGCGGCGACATCAACATGTGCCTGATGGGTGACCCCGGTGTGGCCAAGTCGCAGCTGCTCAAGTACATCTCCAAGGTTGCCCCGCGCGGCGTCTACACCTCTGGCCGCGGCAGCAGCGGCGTCGGTCTGACAGCCGCCGTCATGCGCGACCCCGTCACGGACGAGATGGTCCTCGAAGGCGGCGCCCTGGTCCTCGCCGACAACGGCATCTGCTGCATCGATGAGTTCGACAAGATGGACGACAACGACCGCACAGCCATCCACGAAGTCATGGAACAGCAGACCATCAGCATCTCCAAAGCCGGCATCAGCACCTCCCTCAACGCGCGCACCTCCATCCTGGCCGCCGCCAACCCGCTCTACGGACGATACAACACGCGCCTCTCGGCCGTGGAAAACATCAACCTCCCCGCCGCGCTGCTCTCCCGTTTCGACGTCATGTTCCTCCTCCTCGACACGCCGACGCGGGAAACCGACGCGCAGCTCGCCAAGCACGTCGCGCACGTGCACATGCACAGCCGGCACCCGGACCTGGGCACGGCCGGCGGCGTCATCTTCTCGCCGCAGGAGGTGCGGGCCTACGTGGCGCAGGCGCGCACCTTCCGCCCCGTCGTCCCGCCGGCCGTGTCCGAGTACATGGTCAAGACGTACGTGCGGCTGCGCAACACGCAGCGCCGCGCCGAGAAGCGCATGCAGCAGAACAACTTTGGCCACACCACGCCCCGCACCCTGCTCGGCGTCGTGCGCCTGGCCCAGGCCCTCGCCCGCCTGCAGTTCAGCAACACGGTCACGCAGGCCGACGTCGACGAGGCCCTGCGCCTGGTCGAGGCGTCCAAGGAGAGCCTGACCACCGACGACCGCGGCCAGAGCGGACGCCGCGCCCTGAATGCGAGCAGCAAGATTTATAACCTTGTCAAGAGCCTCGCCGATACGGGCGCGTGCCGCGCGGATGTTGGTGGGGATGAGGAGGAAGAGGAGGATGAGGGCGTGGAGATGAGCTTGCGGAAGGTCAAGGAGCGCGTGATTGCCAAGGGGTTTACCGAGAACCAGTGGCTGAGCGCGTTGGAGGAGTATACCGACTTGGATGTGAGTCTCTTTTGCCTTCCCTTGCTTTTCTGTGTGGTGTGTGTGTGATAAACGGCTTGGCTGACTCGTGTGTGATGTTTATAGGTCTGGCAAACGGCTGGCAACGGCACGCGGCTGGTGTTTATCACCTCTGGCAACGCCGAGAGGGAGGGCAGCGAGGGGTTGTGAGCGTGACATCTGGTTGGGTAGCCGTCGTGTGTCTTGGTTTTTCAGTTGTTAGTTGCATTTTTGGGTGCGTTTGCTGTCAAACTCGGCGTTCCTAGGGGTTTAGCTAGGGGAAACTGAATGGATGAATGGATGAAGACGGGGATGGGATTTGATTATCCTTTTTGAAGACGGAGTCGATGTGAGATCAATGCCTGAAATCTACCTCGCTCGCATAAAACGAACCACGAGACACACAAAAGCACATCACATCGAGGACGAGAGAGAAACTCCAAACTCTATAACTACAGCCTTTACAAATTTCTATACACCATCTATCTCATAGATTACACAGCGCCCCCCCCACCCCCTCAAACGCGCATCGTCAACAGCGCAGCCCGTTCCATCTCCCCCAACACACCGCTGCCCGCGAGCGTCCACTTCTCCGTCACCGTCTTCTCATCGACCATGGCCCGCAGCATGCCGCTGGCGGCCCAGTACTCCATGAGCGCTCTCGCCTCGAGCTTGTCGATGCCCTTGAGACGGAGCACCTGCACGGAGCGCAGCACGGCCTCGACACGGTCGTCGTAGCCGCGGAAGAAGGGGTCCTTCTTGGGCACCTCGACGTCTGTCTTCTCCTTCTCCTTGTTGGACTGCTCGGCCTCGCGCTGGGCCAGCGCCAGCTCCATGCTCGCGGCGCGGGGCGCGTTGCTCCGGCTCGTGGCGGCGAGCACGGCGCCGCCCGAGGGGAACTTGGCGCCGCCGCCGGCCAGGACGTCGGAGAAGAGCCGGACCAGCGCCAGGTCGTGCGAGTGGATCAGGTCGAAGCTGGGCGCGCGGTAGTCCGACACCTTCATGACGTGGGCGAGCCCATCGAGCGTGAGGAGGATGGGCGGCCGGTTGGCGCCCTGCGCCGTCAGCTCGGTCCAGAGCGCCTGGAAGACGGCCCAGGCGCCTTCGGCTTCCTTGGCCACGTTGGCGAGGGCCAGCAGGGACGAGTTGGCGGGCATGTTTTGCGGCAGTTCCGGGTGGGCCGTCATGGTGTACGTCTTGGCGAGCACCTTCTCGTTGGCGCGCTTGATGGCTTGGATCAGCTTGAGCACGTAGACGTTTTGCATGTACTGGACGGGGTCGGTGTTGGGGATCGGGGCGTAGTCGGTGCAGGCGGTGGTGAGTTCTTGGGCTATGCGAGGGGTTGGGTTAGTTTGTTTTCTTTCTACATGGGCACACACAGAGAGGGAGGGGCAGACATACCTTCTGGGACGTGGATCACGATCCAGTTGTTGAGGTAGGCGTGGGTCATGGCCTGGAGCAACATCATGCTCTTCCCGGTGACCTTGTCGCCCGTCACGACGAGGCGCAGTGTCTCCTTCTTGTCGACCGCGTCTTCCATCCGGTTCACCAGGTCGGTCGTCTCCTTGCGCACCAGCACGGCCGGTTTCCGGAACATGCCCCAGCACTGTGTCGCCTTGAAGGCCTCGCTGGCGCGCAGCTGGTCCTGCACCTCTTCGGGGAGGGCCATGACTTTCCCGGAGCTCCGGGGATCGGCCAGGTCGGCGGGGCCCAGATCTGTCAACCACGGCACGGGGATGGCATTGTCGTTGCTGAGAGTGATGCGCTTGCGGTAGGCCTTGCGCTCACCGGGCAGCGGGGTCCTGCCCCTGTCGGCGACCTTCTCCTTCTTGAACTTGCCGAGCTGCAGCTTCTTGCCACCGCGGGAGCTGCCCCCGCCGTCACTTTTCCCCTGGGCCTCCTTCTTGGGCCGCGCGTTGGCGGCAGTTGTCGAGAAGGGCGCCGTGCGGGCGAGGACGAAGGGTGTGACAAGCGGAGAGACGGTTCGAGGAGCCGAAACTGGAATTCCCGCCGAAGGCCGCACGAGGCAGCGCAGGCAATTGGGCGCCGACATGGTGTGCCGGTGAATGTTGTGATGGTCTCTGTCGCTTTCGGTGGCTTCTATTGCATCGTGGGGTGTTGTCCGAGTCGCCAATGGCTGCCGGCCGGAGCTGGTCAAAATCTGGAGACGGCCGTTTGCAACAAAATCGGATGGGCGCGTGAAGCTGGGGCACGGGCCACGCCAGGATTTCAGAAGTACGGATACCCCCTGTCCTTCGAGATCTGCAGCGCTTGACCGCCCGAGCCGCCCAATGTCAACAAAATACCCCTGACGAGCCCCTGGAATCGACTTCAAGACGCAATTGCTGCCAAAATTCCAGTTCCTGCCATCAGTGTTCGGAAACTTGGAAAGAAAAAAGTACAGAATACAGATTTCAACGTCATCACGTAGCCAACAGCCCTAACAGGTAGTTGCACTTCAAATGCTCGCTCTTCCCTCGTCTTTAGGAAGAAAGGGGTTTTTGGTGTTCATTGGGTTCCACAATGTTTCTATCGATGTCTCAAACTCTCAAGGACAGAATATTCAGGTATCTGACTTAATCGAGCCACCTAGCGCTAACATGTTGTTGTTGGTCGGTGATGAGCCATTCTCAGATGGCAGCATCCCCTCGTTGGTTGTTGGTTGGTTGCGAGGGGTTAGGGTTGTCCACGGGCGAAGGTTGATTCATGGAATCATGGGTGGGCACAGTGGGGTCGTCTTTTTACCAGTCCTCACCGCCTAAAGTTTCGCCAATTCAACCCGCTCCAAACTCCCTTCGCGCAAAGAAGGCGACAACACCATTTCACGCAACCCAGCAACCTTCCCCCCCCCTCAAACCACCCACCTCAAACCGCCAGCATGTCCACCGCGGCCCCAAAAACCCCCAAACTCCCCGTGACAGTCGACAAGCCCACGCCCTACAACTTCGACCTGGGCCTGCTCCTAGCCAACGACCCCAACCCAGTCTCAGTCCCGCGCACCACCACCGCCAGCAGCGACCCCTCCATTCTCGAATCCCACCTTGCCAACGTCGCCCGCGACGGCGCCCAAGTGCTCATCAACCAACTCCTCACCACCTGCGCCATCACCTCGACCAGCTCGGGCGTGCTCCTCTCCCTACCCCACGCCCAGACCCCGCTGCCGCGCGAGAAGCCGGTGCCGGCGCCCAAGCCCGAGACCAAATGGTCCGCGTTCGCCAAGCGGCGCGGCATCAAGCCCAAGACGCGCGAGCAGCGGCGCAACCTGCAGTACGACGAGGCCACGGGCGAGTTTGGGCGCAAGTGGGGGTACCAGGGCGCCAACAAGGCCGGCCAGGACGACGCCATCATCGAGGTCAAGTTCAACTCCAAGAAGGAGGCCGAGCGGAAAGAAGGCACGACCGTGCGCGGGGACAAGCGGCGCGAGATCCGGGAGAAGGTCAAGCGGAATGAGCGGCGGATGAGGAAGAATCAGCGGCATTCGGAGGGGAGGAAGTAAAGAGGGTTTTCTCCGAAAAAAAGATGGGAGGAGGAGGAGGAGTGTTGTCGCATTCGAGGCGTTAGATCAGGGTTTGTTTTATCGTGCTTGTCTCTGGCTTTGTCGGCGTTTAGGGGGCCTGGGCGGACAGGGGAAAGAAAAGGCTAGGGCGGCTCTCAGGCATAATCAAGAGGGTTTTCTGTGCGATGCCATCCATCTTCACTTCATGAGCGATCACTCTTTCGGAAACCGCCATCTCTCAAACTCGACTTGTCACCAGGACGTCCATCCGTTTCATTAGCTCCCCAACCCAAGTCTTCTATCGTACAACTCGCTCCCATCCTCCCAAGAAAGGCCCCGGCCGTCCCACCCTGCTTTTGTTTCTCAAGTCCCAAAAAGAAAGCCCCCTCCAGGATTCATATACCCTAGATTGATGCCCGAAAATGACCGACGACGCACTCCCTCCAACCTCCCTCATCAACTGGGGCCCCCTATTTTCCGCCAATCAACTCTGGCCTTGTTATCCCCATGACTGCGCGCGCCTCCAACGGTATCAAGAAGCTGGAAAAATGAAAACTTATCAAAACTGAGGTGATTTAAAGAGAAGAAGCCGAACAAGCTATCCGTGTGCGGTGGCCTACAAGAAACTTCAGGGGGGGGGATTGGATGGGGTATTCCAACCGAAAAAAATCAGAGGGCCAGTCGAAAAAAAAAAAAATTCGCACTCGCAAAGATGACGCTGAATCGATCGGGCAGGCTGTGGCGGGAAGAATGACGTTGGAACTGTACCCTCCTTTGTGTGTGCGCAATGGGTGAGTCGTAGGGAGGGAAGGTAAAACGGGATCGTTCGGGGTGTCGGCGTTATAGATGAGCGGATAAAGGGACGAGGCGGGCACAAAGGAAAGTCGTCCACGGCGTAAGGTCGTTAGGATGGTGGTTGTCGATGATGATGATGCTCTCAGGCGCAAACTGCAGACGCTCGCTATTTTCATGACGACGACGACGAAGGAGAAGAAGCAGAAAAAAGCGAAAAGAAACCGCTGGCTCAGAAATTCAGCGGCGACAGCGGCTTGATGGGCGAAAGGGGTCGCATATCGCCCGATTTCCTCGGTGGCGTTTCCCGCTCGCTGCTGGCAGTGAGCGTGGTTGATATTGTCGAGCTTGTCTCGGCGCTTTCGGTCTCGGCCACCGGCTTCTTCTTGAGCCGCCCCTTTTGCTCCGTCACCCCGCGATTCGGGCTCATGTTGCTGTCTGACGACGAAATGTTGCGGTCTTCGTGCTTTTCCTCCTCACCCGTGCTGCCGCCAGTTTTCTTCTCGCCCTTTGGTAGTGGCTGGTCGAGGAGCGCATACTCCTCCTCAATGTACCTGGCCTCGCTTTTGCATCCTTTCCAGCACTCGCGCCAGTCGCACACCAAGAACTTGAAGCAGAAAGCGTCGATCTTCATACAAGGCTGGAAGCAGATGCATAGATTGCGGAAGTCCATCTTATTCTTCTCCGAGTGGGCGAGGAGGAGACTCAGATGGCACGTGATGGCGAAAAGGAGGTAGTAGTTGAAAGGCGGCAGGTTTGAGAGCTCCTCGATGAGTAGTTGCGGCACCTTGTCCGCCCCGGCGCACTCCCTTGAAATCCTGTCCTGGGCCTCCTTGGGGAAGAGCTCGTCGGGGAGCTCTCGCAGCCACGCCTTCAGCATGGACCCAACGATATTGATGTCGTAGAGGTCTGTCTCTTCGAAGAGATCCACATCCAGCTCTGCGCAAACCAGTTAGCAACGCCGGTGCCACAATGAGACCCAAAATCTCCCAGAAAAACGTACCCTCATCAAACTTGCGCTGCCATTTCTTGATCTGTGGCCCGCTGCCGGGAACGCGGTATAGACCTTCGACCTCGCTGCCTTTGTAGTTCAGATAGTCTATCGCCCGCCAGGGAAACGCGGGCATCCAAAACTCGGTCTTGTCCCGCGAATCCTCTAACCTCTTCGATATCCGGGTAAGGCGTGCTTGCTCGATAAGCGGCAGGTTGAGGACCTTGATAACATAGTGCTCATCGTCCACCAGCGGCTCTCTGGGCCCTGGCGCCTCATGCCTCGAACTCCCGCCAAAGAAGCGGTTGCTGAGAATGCCGGCCGCCTTGCTGTGCTTGAGGTTGCTGAAAAACGCACCTCCGGGGGTCTGGGTATACGAAGAAGCGTGGGCCCTCTGGTGGGTTTCCTGGTCCCTCCCTCTCCCGCCGATGTCCCTCGACTGGGACCGCTCGGCTGAGTGATTCCTGGCTGCCGACGACATCATCTCGCGGAACGACCGGTCGCGTGCTTGAAGCGGCGCCGTCCTCGGCGGGGCTGCCGCCGAAGTATAGGGTCTCTCCGGCTCGGCGACCTTGGCCGGTGCCGGCGCCGGTGCTGGGGCGTGCTCCTTTGGACTCGGGCTATCCTTGATATCCTTGTCTTTGGTCGACCTTGTGCGGCCAAGCAGGTTGAATGGCTTGGGTTTGGACCTCTTTGACGAGGCTACCGAGTGGCTATCGTAGTCCACAGTCGAGGCAAGCGAGACTTCGGATCTGGACGGCACTGGTGTGTTCGGTTTCTGCGTTGCAACGTCTTGATGGGGCGAGTCTAGGATGGCGCAAGCAGCGGTGTTAGTGCGACTTTGAAACAAGACTCGTAGCGCCGCTCATGTGCATATATGCGCAGTCTAATGCGGGATCGACAAGGCCGGGAAATCCAGACGGCCGTAGAAGACAGAAGACAGAATTAGGTATGCATGTACATGTACAGGATGTTTGCTTACCTAAATGCTTGGTGCTTTGTTTCGAGAGCGTCGGACGGTCCGAATCTCTCGACATGGTATCAGCGCGGGAATTTGAGTGTTGGTGCACACCGGCACGGTCCGATGACCTGGCCCCCTTGCCAAAGTTGAAAAAGAAGCCCGATTTCGAGGCCTTGTCGTCACCGCGCCGCGGGTGTCGGTGGCCCAGCTGCTGCTGTTGGTCCGCAGAGTGTTCCCTTGGCGAGCGCTGCGGCTGCGGCTGCGGCGGCGGCGGCGGCGGGTCGCGGGCGTAGACTGGATGCGGATGTTGCTGCCGTTGTTGCTGCTCTTCTTGGTGTTCTAGCGACTGCCGGGGTTGGTGCAAGACATCGGCAAGGGGTTGGGCTTCTCCAACGAGGGTGATTTCTGGCTTGCTCTGGCCGTACCGGAAGGGCGAGCGTGGGGATCGGGGCGACGCAGAGTCGGGCGGCAGTCGCGCAGAACGGGGGATCGTTTCAGCAAGGCGAGACTCGTCGCTGGGGCGCACGGTATCCCCCAGCGAGAGCGGCTGCGGAGCAGCTTTACGGCCCATTCCAACCGGGACAGGCTGCCAGGTGCGCAGCCGGGCGACCTGGCTAACGACGGGGCCTGGGTATAGCAGGGGCGCGTTCCTGACTTGCTGATTTGCGCTGTGCGCACTCTGCCGCACCAGGGACAACCTAGGGCCGGCAGCTGCAGCTCTTGCGGGCGCGCGGCAGTGGGCAGTGACACAGTGTCGGAGCTTACGGGGGGCAGGGTCGGTTGGGACGCAGGTAGGTAAGAAATGGAAATAGGCGGATTGCCGTCTGCGACAAATGAGCGATCTCTCCGAGGAGGCACGGACGAGTGTTGGGTGGAGGGGCTCTGATGCGAGGCCAAGCAGGAGCCGCAGAACAGAGGCGGGAACCTGGAAGGGGGGACGGTTTGAAGTGGGCCGCGCTGCGCCAAATCCAAATCGACGAAGAGAGACGAGAGACACACCGCCGCTGCCCTGTCTCGCCTGTCTTTCCTTCCACAGCTCACACGACGCAAAGCCGCCAGGGGTCCCAAGACCCCGCCCTACTGCCAAAAGCCCACCCTCAGGCCCGCGTTTGTGATTTGATTCGCGGAGCTGGCAGTTCAGGCTTCCCTGTCGATCGACTGAATTTCCAACAGGATCGGAGAGACCGTTAGAAACGGCTGACGACGACCCGGCAACAGGCCCCAGGGGTTCCGGCCAAGGAGAATCGCACGTTCACCGGGAATGGCTTCAAATCTGAACGTGGATTCGGTCAATTTGTGCGGGGACGGCTCCCGTCAGGAAATGTGCAACGGTTAAGTCTTTGAAACGGAGAATCGTCAAAGCAAGGGAAGCCAGTCGTGTGTAACGATCTCCCGTCAGGGGCGGCTTCGTCGGAGAGAGTCTGGACTCTAGGCGCCGGGTTATTCAGCACGAAGCAAGCAAGGGAGACGATGCAAGAGCCGTGATGCACGGCGGGGCGATGCGCGGGAGGGTGTACATAAGGTAACTGGGTACAATCTAGAACGAGGGAGAGCGAGGGCGCCAAAGGCGTTGTGCTCAGTTATATACTAGGTAATTACCGTTCCGCTCCGCAATGACCGCAAGTGAGGAGCTTCAAGGCGCAAACGGATCAATATTGTCGAGAGGCAAATAGCTGGCAACGCATCCGCAAGAGACAAAGGCAACCTCCAACGAAAGCTTGCTTGCATTTTCATTGGTGACAAGAGGGTGAGGGGCCTGCCATCAACGATCGCTCCTCCACAGTCAGTGCCGTTGCCGGCCCCGTATAACTATCCTGCCGCATGCGGCCTTCAAGTCTGCACCCAATTGGGATCTCAATCGCCCAGTCAGCGTGGCTCACGCCGCACGCGCCTCGTCGGAAGAAAGCAGTTCAAGAGGGGTAATGGGCGCTAACCTCAATCAGCTTAGTCCAGGAACACGACAGGTCTGAAACTCGGGCGGTGTCCTGGCCTGGACCCGTCAGGTTCGCCCATCAACGACCCCCTTCCATGACCTCGACGCTGAGAATGGTCCCCATCTACTAATCATGCCCGGCCTCACCGGCCGAGCAGGAGAGCTTGACACTAGGGAGCTGTTTTCAACATCCCTAATCATGACGCGAGCCGGAAACGCCGCCGCGATCCAGCCCAATCTCCGATGAGCTCATCTTGTTTCAGGACGGAGATGGCGGCCCGCTCGGTGGCAGCGAGATTCGCGCATTGCATTTTTGCATTTCGCATGCAGGCCGTAGCGCCACAGATCAAATGACGACTGACACAAATAACTATGTACAGATTATTCCGTACACTAGTGGACTCTCATCGTACCGTTTGAAAGAATCAAGCTTTGCGGGGGAGCGGTAACCAAGCGCCTTCTCGACGAGCAGGGGGGGGGATGGGCACGGAATCGGTGGCCAATGGACATCAAGTCCAGCAAAGGGCCATCGGGAGGAGCCGACTGTCCACCAAGTCCGGCGGATCGTGAAGCTCGTCCATCACATCGTTGAGATCTCAGAGTGCTAAACTTGAACTCCAGGTTCAAAGTCCCGAGATCTTCAGTGAGCATCACAGAAAAAGGTGATTATGTAATCTAGTTGGGTTGTGCTTAACGTTCCCTCTGCCTTGCCGGCCCGCGATCTTCCCCGCAATTTCTCTGGAACGTGCAACCGCCCACCACCATCATGTCGCAGAAGTTCGAGCAGCTCCCTGATGAGCTCCGGTTGGCGACATCGGCCCACGTCAAGTACATCCAGAGCTTGGACACGAGAAAAGACGAGTATGACTACTGGCTGACCGAGCACCTCCGGCTCAACGGGCTCTACTGGGGGCTGACGGCTCTGCATCTCTTGGGCCACCCGGACGCCCTGCCGCGCGCTGAGACTATCGACTTTGTCTTATCATGCCAGCACGACAGCGGCGGCTTCGGCGCCGCGCCCGGCCACGACGCCCACATGCTCTCCACCGTCAGTGCGGTGCAGATCCTCGCCACAATCGACGCCTTTGACGAGCTGGAGACACGCGGGAAGGGCAAGGCACAGGTGGGGAAGTGTGCGTCCCCCAGCGCCCCCGGCTTCGCGAGCCGACCCCTAGGTGCTAACCCTCAGTTCAGATATTTCCAGTCTCCAGAACCCCGAGACTGGCACCTTCGCCGGCGACGAGTGGGGGGAGGAGGACACCCGGTTCCTCTATGGCGCCTTCAATGCGCTCTCGCTGCTAGGGCTTCTTGGTCTTGTCGACGTCGGCAAGGCGGTCAATCACATCGCGGCCTGTGCCAACCTAGATGGTGGATACGGAGTGAGCCCCGGGGCCGAGTCGCACGCCGGGCAGATATTTACCTGCGTCGCCGCTTTGACCATCGCCGGCAGACAGGACCTGGTGGACAAGGAGCGGCTTGGGCGATGGCTGAGCGAAAGGCAAATTGCCGGAGGCGGTCTCAACGGTCGGCCCGAGAAGAAGGAGGATGTCTGCTACAGCTGGTGGGTCCTGAGCAGTTTGGAGATGATTGGCAAAACACACTGGATCGACAAGGACCAGCTTGTAGCCTTCATCCTGAGCAGCCAAGACCCTGAACGAGGCGGCATCTCGGACAGGCCGGGTGACATGGTCGATGTCTGGCACACTGTGTTTGGGCTCGCAGGGCTAAGCTTACTTCAATACCCTGGTCTGCAGCCTGTCGACGAGGTCTACTGCATGCCCAAGTCGACCACTGCGCGGGTTCTAACCCGATGAGCAGCAATTCAGTCTTCTGCATCCAAGTCTTGGTCACTTTGCCCGTTTTGTCCCAATAGCCTCCTAACAATGCGTATAGCATTAGTTGGGAACCAAGGCAACAGACCCCCATTTCCATTCCCACTCCCTTGTTTTGCACGAGTCGTTTTATGCCAAACCAATATGAGATTGGAACAGGCTTTTTTTTCATGATTCGTTTGAAGACACAATTATGTGCCAACCACAGAGTCAAATGCATGTTAGAAACCAGCCTTACTTGAAATTAGGTTCCAGCCAATTCAAAAGTTAGAAACACATTAGCCTACAACAGAGATGATATAAATACTATGGCTGATTGGCATTATGTCTTTCAAAGACGGAACTCCTAGATCCTCGTATTCTCTCCTTGCATCCTAGCCCCAAGACGCTTTGGTAACTAATAGACTAAACCCAACTTTCCTTCAGGCTTTTGACAACAGCCTTCTTTCAACGGAGCTTATTGCCCAGGTTACAACGTGCTGCACAAGTAGCATACGGCCCGGGGGCAACCACCCAGTCCTCGTATAGTACCATATGCTTTCAAAAGGCTTCACTCGGCATCATACTCGCTCGGTTCTACTTACTTATTTACTATCCCGCCACAGCAGGTTCTTGAGTGATTTGAGATTTGTAGCTCATGAAGGCATCTCTCCAGACGACCCCACAGTGCTTCGTCTTCTTTGCAACACTTTGCCACAACACCATGAGTCCTTAACCTGTACTGCTCACTGCTTGGATAACCGTTCTTGCCGAAGTTTCGACGCCTAAACTTACCTCTTTCTTTCTCTATGCTTGATCAGGTATGTGACCATGGTCACCATGGTTGCTCAAAGCAGACATCCACGTTCTTGTTAGACCGTCGTCGCCACGACGCCGGCTCGCCGCCGGCTGTGTGCCGGCTCGCCGGGTCCGCCATGAACCTTCAAGTAGGCCGTCCTCTCGAGCAAGGAGCTCGTGGTTCTTTGGTTCAGATTTAACTTGATACACTTGCCGAAGAGAAACCATCCCGCCTAATCTTCCCAACCTGCTGCCGCTTTCCGAAGCATCCTCATCACCAGCACTGGCAAGGCTCGCCTCACAAGTCCTCGACGTCACGTATAAGTTTCTTATCTTGCCCTCTTTCTTTACCACCAAACATTCAAACATTTAATTCGCTGCGGGAAACTCGTTGAAGCTCATCCATCATCGCCCAAGCTGCTAGTTTCTTCGACATTCACTCTAGACCAACCAACCGCCTTTCACCACGTTCCTCGGATACCCTTCCCCAAAACAAAGCGTCAACCTTTACCAGGGCACTTGACTCAAAGGCTGTAGCTATCAGCATTTCCGAAACAGGTTCTGATGTTCTAGATCGCAGTTGCGAGCTTCTAGCTGCACAGTTTGTCGCATCTTAAAGGCTTGCGACGAAATCCTGCATTTCTCTATGCTCTTGACATTCGAGAAAAACTGGCAAGGCAAGAAGAGAATTTGAACGGAAGCTGAGCGCCATTTCACAGTGCGGTTCTCTGCAGTTCACGCAATTCCCGGTCTGTTCCTTCCTTTTCTCTGTTTCCCAAGTTCCCAATCTGGGGTTGTCCTCAGGCATCCGCCTCTAGCACGCGCTTAACCCACCCATGAGCGAGGCGCTCCTTCCAACACATCTCCCAAGGTGATGCTCGTGGTGGCAACTCCTAGGGCTGCTTCCGATTTTCGTCCGAGCCACCAACACCCGTCCCTTCTTCTGACACGTCTTCTCTCATCCAGGTTTTCTCCAGACTTTTCCGTCTGAGCTGCGACTGCATTACCATTCCGTTCTCGGTTGGCGTTCAAGACCCAAATTCTTGGGACGATACGGGATTCTGCCCCTCCTGCGATATTCCAGAACCACATTAGCCCATCGTCCCGTCGGGCTCAGAGGTCGGACGATCCAGGCCTTTGGACGTCTATCCCGCCGCCCGCTTACACAAACAACACAAACCCACAACCCCGGGCTCCCTCCATGCCGGTATTTTAGGTCTCGCCTGCCCTCCAGAGATCGAGACATCCCTTGTGGTTTCAAATCGTTCCTCCAATCGGATTAATTCTCTCAGCATCATTCATCCTGCGGTTAGCCCTGCCAAACCTAGCCGGTTCCATTCGTGAGTTACCACCAACTAGGACTTCCCCGATGATGTTTTTGACTCAGCGAACTATGTATGAATACTGACTGTTTTTTCAAACAGACAATGGCTGCAGTTGCGCCCATGGATTTGATTGTAGGGGGCGACCCTACGTCTATCCCCCTCCAATGCACCCTCTGTCCCAAGAAGCCCAACTTCTCAGACCTCTCTCATCTTCTTACCCACATCTCTTCGAAGAGCCACCTCGCCCACCGTTTCAAGGCCGAACTGAAAGCACGCGACAACCGATCGGCCCTGGAGGATGTTCGGCAGTATGACACCTGGTGCGAGCGATACGGGATCAACGCTCTTCTTGCGGAGCGCATGGCTGCAAAGGAGCAGAAAAAGTTGGGTAGGAGAGGAAGGCCGTCGAAGACGGTTGTAAGTCGCTCCACTTATCTTGATGAACCTAGGACTGCAGACTCACATCAGGCAATAGAGCAACAGGCCCGGCGCCGCTGCGGGCTATCAGGACGTAGTCAAGCCTGACCCTGACGAATACTATGATCCTCTGCCGGCCACAGCTCACTGGTCTGCCATCCCGGGTGATTTCCAGGACGAGCACCATGGACATTTCGACAACTCGAGCTATCCACCTCCGAATCTGAAGCGCTCTCGGTCAGATCATTCAGTCCCCAGTACCCCAGAGAATGAGACGCGCCCAAAGTATCATCGGAGGTGGCCTTCGGAGACGGATACCACGGACAGTATTCCTGTTTTTGATCCTCGCTCCGAGAGTACTGAGTTCGACGATGAGAATGATGCTAGCAAGTTGAAGGGGGTGAGATACCCCGGCATGGGTCTGTTCGACTCAGCAGACGAGATCCAAAAGAGGATGCGCAACCAGCGGAAAGATGATTCCGTCTTGCGGAACATGGAAGAGACATCGTCTGGTATCGAGCCGAACGAGTTTGTGTGGACTGAGGCTGGCGAGTTCCGACGTGTCCGCGACATTTATGCCACTCCTTCAATTGAGGGTAGCCCGGTCAGTCATACCCGTTACAACATATCACTCACTACGCCACCTTTGGGTTGACCCATTGTTCTGACACTGCCACTTCATAGGACCGCGAGCTTGAGGGTCATGAGACACAGAAGCCAAAGCGGGGCCGTCGTTCCACGGCGGCTGCGGCGTCGGGTCCGGTACGCACCCGGGTGTCGGCCAGACAGGCGGCATCCCGGAATCGGCGTACCCGGAACAAAGACTCGCTCCTCGGACAAGACGACAAGGATGGAGTCTCTGGCTCCGGTGATGGCTACGACGTCTTTCATGACCCGCTGAAGCCGAGTCCCGGTATGAAGAGACATCCGCATCTTGCATATCTGTGTGTCTAATGGTTCGCAGCCCGAGCCGAGAGCCCTCTCAGGGAGTCCGCGTAAGTGTTTTGCTCACCTTTGTAATTGTTATATCATCCTGACATTTGTAGTTTCGAGCTTCGCCGCCGCCGTGCCCTCCAATCTCTGAACTCGAACCGTTCCCTGGCATCGGCAACACAGAAGCCCGCCAAACCAAACCCGTATATCTCTGACCGAGAGCCCGTGGCGCCTTCGTTCACTTCTCAGCCTCCCGTTTCTAGCGGCCATTATTTCCAGCACCAGCACACGATGGGGGCCGGCACATTCAACCCCTTGTGCGTTCAGACCAGAGGTGGTTACTACAACCCCTACGGCTACTCGAACTTTGGCAACGACACCAAGCCTTCGACGACGAACTTCCAGGCAATCAACGGAATGAACTTGGGCAACATGCCGTTCAGCGCTTTCGGCGGACCTTTTGCGTCGGACTCGGCCCACGACCGCGTTGACCAAGACTTTGATCTCTGATCGGGCGGAGGACGGACACCGCTACACCTTCATCGCCGAGGTGTTGCATTCTTACACATCACCATGTGTGTAATATTACGAACGCAACGTTGCTACATGACTCTGGAGCGCTCGGGTTCACAAGATCCAACCATTATTTTATTTTCTTTTTCTTTTGGGATTTCTGCGCTGGGCAGAGAGAATAAGCCCTTTCGATGCGGCCCCGGCCGTAGAGCACTGGGACATTGACGGTCGCATGGAGAGGCGGACACGGGAGGCTATGGCGTCGGGAAGCATGATCTTTTTGATTCGTTATCCCCATCTTCTACATATTTGCATGGCGTGCAAGGACTCGGGACTACCATCGTTACTTGGTCGTATTTAGCACGGGACCTTAGTCGATAGCTAGCTATAGACTTATTCACATATCTTGATTCTGCCACAGCCCTGGCCTTGGGTGAAATGCCAGTGTGGTGACGTGTTGGTGTTAGGCGACCAGTTGGATCATGGGAACTCGATGCCTGACTTGACACAGGACTGGGGTTGTAATAGGATAACGGTACGGAAAAGAAGCGCCTCTCGACTTGTCATCTCGCGTGCTTTCACCGAAGCAAGCAGCTAACAGGCATCCGTTCAACGGCTACTTGCTACCTTGCAGTGATATCAACACACACACACAAACATGCTCCCACGCTATTACTACTACTACTACAGCTGCTCGATACTCGACACCAAATGATCCAGCTGGTTTTCTTCATCACCACCACTACCGCCCTTGACAATACCCCCCAGCAGCCGAACGGCGCCCTGCAGCCGGCGGGCCTTGACGGCCTCCTCCATCTCGCGCGACTTGCGCGCTGCCACGTCAAGAACGCGCCGGGGAATGTGCGCCAGCCTGGCCACGTTGAGCCCGTACGACCGGTGCGCCACGCCGTCGGCGACTTGGTACAGAAAGGTGATTTCCTTGTCCTTGTCGTCGTCGTCGTTGTCGTTGTTGTCGTCATCAGTCTTGGAGGTGGTAGCCTCGAAACGCATGTGCACGCAGCGCACGCGGCCGTCGCCCAGGCCGGCGGCCACGCGGGCCAGGCTCTGGTAGTGGGTGATGAAGAGGGTCAGGCAGCGGGTGTCGCGGACGACGTGGTCGAGGACGGCGTGGGCGATGGCGGCGCCGTCGTGGGTCGAGGTGCCGCGGCCGAGCTCGTCGAGGATGACGAGCGAGCGCGGCGTCGCGCCGCGCAGGATGGCGGCCGTCTCCGACACCTCGACCATGAAGGTGCTCTCGCCCGCAAACAGGTTGTCGCGCGCGCCCATGCGCGTGTAGATGGCGTCGGCGAGGGTGAGGCTCATGGCGGCCGCGGGCACGTACGAGCCCGTCTGGGCGAGGAGGACGAGCAGCGCCACGGCGCGGACGTAGCTGGATTTGCCGCCCATGTTGGGGCCGGTGATGAGCTGGGCGAGCGGCGCGGGGGAGGCGAGCGACGTGGTGAAGGGGATGTAGCCGTCGGGGAGGGTGTGTTCGGCGATGGGGTGGCGGCCCGAGGTGATGGAGATGGTCGGCGGGGTGGTAGAGGGGAGGAAGGTCGGTTTGCTGTAGCCTGGGAGGGTGGCCACCTGGGCGAGGGAGAGGAGGCAGTCGATGGTGGCGAGTGAGGCGACGGCGTCGCGGAGGGGTTGGTACTCGGCTGCGATGGACGTGAGGAGGTCCGTAAAGGCCGTGTCGCACGCTGCCGCGAGGGCTTCCCTGTGCTGGTCCCGCTCGCTCATTAGGCGCATCACCTCTGGGGTGTGGAAGCGGGATAGCTTCTTGGTGCCGCTGATCTTGGCCCACGAGGCGGGGACGTGCTTCAAGTCGGTGTTGGGGACCTCGATGAGGTACTCGATGCCGGACACAGTGACGTACGTAACGGGGGTCTTCTTGGATAACTTTGCCGCGGCGTCCTTGCGGTGGACATCCAGATCCGCCTCGACGGCAACGATGCCCAGCTTGTGGTTGGTAATATCCTCCGTCTCCTCATCGTCGCGAAAAAAGGTGTACTTGTCGTCCTTCCTCGCCGCCTCGGCATTGATCTTGTCGAGATATGCGTTGACGATGTCCCCAATACTCGGCAGAGAGCAGATGGCGTCGCCGATAAGGCATGACTTGAAGCCCGTGTCTGCCGGCGTCTTCACCCTCGAAAATTCTATGGCAATGCGCTGCAGTGTTTGAAGGGTCGAAAGGAGCTCCGGGCGGGTGCACTTCCCGTAGTAGATGCGGATAAGACTACGTTCGAGATCGGCCTTGATTGAGTTGAGCAAGCCGCCAAGCTTGTCGACCTTGATTGTGGATTGGTTTTCGAGCAACTCCTCGACAGCGGTGACGCGCTCCTCCAGCCGCTCCCGGTCCAGCAATGGACGGCCAATCCATTTCCTCAAAAGTCTTCGCCCAGGGCGAGTCCGTGTCTTGTCCAACGCCCATAATAGGCTTCCCTTCTCGGACTGGTCTGTTGCGTTCCTGTAAACCTCCAGGCTCTCCAGGGTGGTTCCGTTGATCAGCATGTGCTGTCGGGTGCTGAAGGACTGGAAGTATTTGGTCAGGTCGAAGATGTGTTCCAGGCCATACTCGGTCAGATGAGTGATCATGGCCGACAGACATGTCGTTACAGACTTGGGCAGCTTCAGGACTTTGTCAAGAAGGGAGGCCGAGCGTTCGTCATTGTCCTTGGCTTTGCCGGCGTAGAATTGTGTGACGTGCGAGCACGCCTCGGTGGCCATCGTCTTGCTCTGTGGGACTCTCTCCACGCGAGTCCTGTCACCAAAGACATTTGTACTGCTGCCAGCTAAATGTTGGACCAGCTTGTCGGTCGCCTTGGAGAGCTCGCCGACGATGACAAGCTCGCAAGGCGAGATGTGGAGCAAACGAGTCTCGATCTCGCGCCTCATAAAGCCGTCTTCAAAGTCATCGTAGATGATGTCTCCGGTTGCAGGCTGGACGGCAATGATGCCAACATCAACCTTTTCGTCGGTTCCAGACCCCTTGGCTGATGATTCGGTAAGGCAGAGCAAGTAGCCACCTGCAGGAGCACCAGTGCCTTCGGCCGGCTGGTCGAGCTCGCCTGTCTCGTCGATGTAAGTCCCCTTGGTGTAGACATTGGTGAGCTTCCGGACAAAGGGGGCGTTTCGGTTGTCGCCGGCTTTCTTGAGCGCTGCGGTTTCGAGCTGGCGCACGACACCAACTTTATGGCCGGCGGCAACGAGGCGTTTGACATGGACATTCAAGCGATGGACGGGTATGCTAGCCGAGGCAAAGCGGTCGAGGTGGCCTTCTGACGGGTCTTTCGGATTGTTAGCGGGAATTTAAGGGGGTATCGAGCGGGGAATAATGCGTACGTTCGTCAAATCTGAACTTGCCGGGGATGCAGACGATGCTCAACTCCTTCGCGGCAATCCGGGCATCATCCCCAAAGAACCGGAACTTGTAGCCGACCTCAACCACCAATACCGTATCCATATGCTTTCTCTTGATGTCGAGGAATTGGATCTCCATGGGAGTGAGCTTGCCCGTCTTGGCGCCCTTTTTCTTAGTTTTTGTCGGCGGAGAAGGTTCGTCCTCCTCGGCGTCGGCGCCGCCCTCTTCCTCATCTCCATCCAGGCCAGGCCGGTCACTCTCCCCATGGAGCTCGCGCCGTCTGAGCATGGACAAGCTATCAGGATGGCCGAGTTTTCTCACGAATTTCCGATGCAGCTCCTCCTTCTTCCGCTTCACTGCGGCGTCCTCATGGTCACCGTCGCGCCCAGGCGAACCCAACAAGGCAGATCGATCCGCATCGTAGGCGTATCGCTCGGTTCGGGACGACGTGCTCGAGGTTTCCACGATAGAGGCGCGAACCGGGGCTATTTTGGCGGACGCGCGGGACACGTCTTCAGCATCGTCGTCAGAGGCGGAAGCCGACTTTGCACGTTTCGCGGCCCGGGTGGACCGCTCATTGCCACTTCCGGTGCCGGTGTTTTCCTGCAAAGGTCTTTTCCGGGGGCGTGCTGGGATAGGCGAGGCAACGGACGACGCGGCGTTGTCTGATTCTCTTTCCCTTTCGCCTTCCTTTTCCTTTTCCGAGTCCTTGTTCTTGTTGGCCGCAGCGGCTCCCCCGGAGAAACTTGGGTGCTTCTTGCTTAGTCCATTGATGGTGAAAAAGCTGGTCAGCGAGGCCTGCCTCTTCTCTGGTGGTCTTGTGGGTGGCATGGCGTCGTCGGAGTGATGGGTCGGTGGCCCGAAGTCGGACTCTTGGAATCCTTCAAACGCGGTCCCTTCCCGGAGCTGCGAGGGCTGCTGTGGGGAATTGGGGACGCGCAACTAACGCGTCCCCTGATTGATTGAGTGGTCGCATTAACGAACTCACGTGACATGCTCGGCTGGAGCCGAGCGCAGCGTCCTCCGCCTTCTCCACAATTTCCACAAAAAACCAACCCTTTCCCATGGCGTTTTCTTAGGGTTTTTTCCCATGGAGTCTGGGGAATCTGGAGTCTGGAGTCTGGACTCTGGAGAGTCTGGGCTCTGGGCAGACACAAACGAAATGGACCATCAGAGAAGACGGCTCCTTGTCGGCTTTTCGGAGCGCATCTCGCGAACAAAGTCCTGTGCAATCCTCCAGGATTTGACGAAGGCGACATCTTCTTCAGCTCGTCAACCGTTTGCTTCCCGCTCCCAACAGGCTCCCAACAGGATGCGACACTGGATGGACCATCACGGTCGCACCGACACAACCCTGCCGTGGTAGCGCATTGCGGACCCAGGCCGAGTTGCAGCGCAGGCCTGGCGAGACCGCCGTCCCGCTCCCCAAGTCCCCTAGAAGCCCTAGGAGCCCCACCGTCCGGCCGCCATCGTGTGCTAACAGCGTCCTTGAATGTCATTTGTCCGTGCAATGCGACACAACTTCCCGGTTGAGCATGCTCGCTAGGGAGGTTTTCCGTGTTCCGTTTTTTTGGGCACATTCTGGGGAGGCGTCTTTCCAGCTTCGGATCCGGGGACGTGGCAAGCTCCCTTCAGGACCCTTCGAGAACCAACAGAGAGTGGTTACCCACCACACTCGCGTGGAAGTCGTCGACTCGTTCGTCCGTCGATGAGGAGCGAGGCACTAACGTTGACCTGGATGGATCCTTTCGCTGGAGTTGGAGTTGGAGTTGGAAGTGGAACTGGAACTCTATTTGTCGCGGCCCGATTGACGCTAAGAGCGCCAATGATGAGGAGGTATGTACTATTACCTATTGACTGATGAGGGTGTCGTTGCATGTTTGGTTTTGGAAGGCACAATCACCAGCAGGCACCCGTCTCCCCATCTCTCCAGATCTCCGGATCTCCAGTTCTTCAGTTCTCCACATGGAGTCAGCTTCACCCCACGCCGCCGACGCCGCAACCCGTGCGTGGGCGGCGGCATCACCGATGTCCGGGACGCGATCTTACCCAAGAATTGTTCCAAAATCATTCAGCCGCAGCCTTGATCCTGGGCTGCGAGCCGACGCCCACTGATCCCCATCGTCCGTGATCATGAGGAGGTCCTAGACCCACCGTCTTGCGCCTGGTCGAAGAGAAGCGCCCTCGGCGCCCCGATCAGAGAGATCAATCAGACCAGTCAAGGACCTCAAGATCGGGCCTTGCCCCGGAAGGCTGGCTAGATCCACCGCCGTGCCTGTGAACGCGTTCCCGACCCGCCAACTTGTTCCGTTTTGGGCCTGGAGATGTCCGAATGGTCTGGTCTCCTGAGGGTTTGGCAGGCAAAAAGCAGTTGGCAGACAGGTCTCACAGTGCAGATTTCAGCTGTGTCACCTTTCCAACAGCCGAGGCGTTTAGGCTAAAGACGCGCCAAGGCGGGTAATCTAACGTTGGCAAACCTTAGCAAACGCCGTCGCCGGCCTCGTCTGAGAGAGGAGCCGCATGCAGGAAGGGCAGCAGGCTAGCAGCCTGCGGGACTAGCGTGGTCTGTCCACAAGCCCGCCCCAGGATTGGATAGCGCAACGGCCTCCTAGCTCCCCTGCCGCCCTTCTCGAAGCCCGGGCGAACGAACGAGCCAGCCAGTCACGAGTCGCCTTTCAGCTCCATGTCTCCTGCGAGGACGGCCCAGGGACTTGCCCAGGCGCGCCAGGGACTCGCCCACGGGCGGATTTACGGGGACGATTCCTTAACTAGCGCCCAATCACGGCCTCGCAACCGCACCTCACCCACCGTTGCTCCTCCGCCGGTTCGCAAGCGTTTCAACGGCCCATGTGGCGTTGTCTCCATCCTCCCCTCCCTCCCCCAGCCAGCTGACAGGTGTGGTCAATTCTCCGTCCCTGGTCTTCGGCTGCTGGCTTGTGGGCTTGTGGGCTTGTGTCTGCCTCGGACACGCATTCCGGACGCGCCTCGTTCCCGCTCATGGTGTTTCCAATCGCCGGGTCACGCCCAGCCTGCTTCCAGCAACGCGATGTCGCGCAATATTCGCCTGGCACTCTCGCGTGTGCCTGTTCATATCGACTCTGCATGGCATAATGCAAGTGCTAGGCACTTCATATATTCCGGACATGCTACGGCACACGGCACACGCCCCTAGGTAGTACCTGGCCGCCAGGGATGGACACCTCACCAGGGGGTCTCTCGGGGATCGACAACTGGACAACCGCGCCAGGTGCTTTCATGTGCAATGCTCAGGCCCAGGGCCACCAGGGGGCCAAGCAACCAGCAGGACGAGCAAAGAATTCCACAACAGAACACTCGCGAGCAAACGTTAACGTTAGCCTCTTGCCATCCTCCCCGCCTTCCTGGGTCTCAACGTCGGAAGCGATCTGGCCAAGCGCGCCACTTCGCAGCATGTCTAAGTCGGTCCGCCTGCACCGGCACGGCGGTGTTTGTTGGCTGTAAGTGGCTGCAGATGCGCTGTTCTCATTTGCTCAGGCCTCGCTCGCTTGTCTGCGCTGACCAGCACCACCACGCGAAGCCGGTCCGATCGCCCCTTCTGGGTGTCCCTCGTGGCCAAGACCCGCCAAGGCTCGGCAGGGAAAATGCTTTGGGAGAGCCCACAAGACGGGGTGGTGCGGGGATGCAAAAGTTGGGGAAAGATTGGAGAGACCTGGTGATCAAGACGGGGCCAAGGTACGATGTTCCGCTGTGGCTCGCCTCCAGCTTCCATGCGCCAGCCGCCTGGAACGTTGAACGCCTGGGACAAACAGGCACTGGGCAATGTGTTTTCCGGTCACTCCTCTCCTTGTCTCGATGGCGCCGGTGACGCCGCCAGCGTCGAACTAGCCTCCAGATCTCCCCATCACTCGTGTGTGGTGCGATATTAGCCTCCGTGAGAGACGGCCCACGCCCCCATCGACAATCTGCTGCCGCGCCGCCCCGTCCCGGCCTGGGTATTCATGTACCAGTGTCCATGGGCACATGTCTGTGGATCGCGAGGTATGGACCTAGCTATTTTCAGGAGTGGAGGCTCACCCATGGCGTGAGGGCTCTCCGAGGTGCAGAGATTGGTTAAGCTTTCGCTGCAGTTGGCCTAGCCCACACCCCGTCTTTCCCCATCATCCTGGCCCGCTTCCCCTAGTCGCTTGACCGGTCCGGTCGTCCGTCGAGTGGCCCTCCCCCATACCCCAGACTCGTTGCTCGCATCTCCCCCGTCTTTATAAACCTGACACCCCTCTGTCGATCTGCTCCTCCATTCTCTCCTCCTCGTCACGGGTCCCAAGGAGACGGGTCAGCTTCATCGCCAACATCTCACCCGAGAGCCATTGACACACTACCACCAGCCAAGCTCGACAGAATATCCCGGTGGTCAACATGGGTATCTTTTCCAAGAAGCAGCCCAACGCTGAGGCGACGGCGATCGCCCAGGAGGAGGCGCCCGAGTTCGAGAGGGTTGAATGGTCCAAGGATCCCGGTCTCCGGAAGCTCTACTTCTACGCCATCATTCTCTGCGTGGGTTCCGCCACCACTGGTTACGATGGGTAAGTCGAGTCGGTTGCGCACCGGGAGGAGCCTTTGGGTTGCAGTCGACTGACAACGGGTTTTTTTTGGTCTCTAGCATGTTCTTCAACAGCGTCCAGAACTTCGAAACATGGAAAAGCTTCTTCAGCGACGAAAATGGCGTTGAGCCAGAGGGCTCTGAGCTCGGTCTTCTTGGCGCTCTCTACCAGATTGGCTCCTTGTGTTCTATGCCTTTCGTGTAAGTTGCGATACCAATATGGCTTCGGAAAATGATCTGCGGCTGAAAGCTGACGTTTACTCGACTCGCAGCCCCTTCATGGCCGACAGGATTGGTCGCAAGCTCCCCATCGCCATAGGGTGCGTCATCATGATCGTCGGCGGTATTGTCCAGGGTTCGTCCCAAAACATGGGCTCCTTCATGGGCGGCCGTTTCCTTCTCGGTTTCGGCAACTCTCTGGCGCAGATCTGCTCTCCTATGCTTCTTACCGAGATCGCCCATCCGCAGCATCGTGCCCGCCTCACCACCGTCTACAACTGCCTGTGGAACGTCGGCGCCCTGAGTGAGTTCCCTCCCCTCTGGAAGCCACAGCTCCGTGAATTGCAGGCATAACCCAGGCTAACGTGACGCAGTTGTCTCTTGGCTCGCTTTCGGCACCGACTTCATCCCGAGCGACTGGGCTTGGCGTATTCCCGCCCTGCTCCAGGCTCTCCCCTCCATCATCCAGCTGGCCTTCCTCTTCTGGGTGCCCGAGTCCCCGCGTTTCCTGATGGCCAAGGACAAGCACGACCAGGCGCTCCAGATGCTTGCCAAGTACCACGCCAACGGCGATGTGAACAACGCCACCGTCCAGTTCGAATACCGCGAGATCAAGGAGACGATCCGTCTCGAGTTCGAGGCCTCGGACAACAGCAGCTACCTGGACTTCTTCAAGACCAAGGGCAACCGTTACCGCTTCATCATCCTCATCTCTCTCGGTATCTTCTCGCAGTGGTCCGGTAACGCGATTATCTCCAACTATGCCAGCAAGCTGTACGACAGCGCCGGCATCACCAACTCGACTCAGAAGCTTGGCCTCTCGGCTGGCCAGACGTGCCTCGCCCTCATTGTTTCCCTTACCATGGCTGTGCTTGTCGACAAGATTGGCCGCCGCCCCGCGTTCCTGGTTTCGACGGCTGGTATGTTCGGCACCTTCATCTTCTGGACCCTTACCTCGGCTCTCTATGACGAGAAGGGCGCCCCCGGTGCCAACTACGGCATGCTCTTCTTCATCTGGATCTTCGGTATCTTCTACTCGCTCGCGTGGTCTGGCCTGCTCGTCGGCTACTCCATTGAGATCTTGCCGTACAGGCTGCGTGCCAAGGGCCTCATGGTTATGAACTTGACGGTTCAGGCTGCTCTCACCCTCAACGCGTACGCCAACCCCGTGGCTTTCAAGGCCCTCGACGGCCATACCTGGAAGCTCTACCTCATTTACACGGTAAGTCGTTGCCTCGAAAGTCTACGCAAAGGTTTAATTACTAACGCTCTTATCTCTACAGTGCTGGATCTTCGTCGAGCTCTGCTTCGTCTACTTCATGTACATTGAGACCAAGGGCCCCACCCTGGAGGAGCTCGCCAAGATCATCGATGGCGACCAGGCCCAGGTCGCTCAGGTCGACATCCACCAGGTCGAGAAGGAGACTCAGATCAACGAGGAGAAGGTCGCCTAAATGGTTGGCTAATTCCCCACGATTTGGTGTTGCTTCTTTCGGACGACAAGTTGGCTTGGTTGTTTTGGCTTGCCTGCGAGTTGTGCCATGTATTTGGTAGAAAATTCCCCCTATGTTCTTGTTTAGGTATAACCTTTTTTACCCAAGCGAAAAACACAGTTTCGACTTCACTCACACATCCTCTCTCATCTCGGATAACCACCCGATGTTGCTTACGCCCTTGCCACCCCCCCCCGGTCATGCCGCGTCTGGCATGGTGCTTACTGCATGTTCC
This sequence comes from Chaetomidium leptoderma, assembly GCA_033296705.1. Taxonomy (NCBI): domain Eukaryota; kingdom Fungi; phylum Ascomycota; class Sordariomycetes; order Sordariales; family Chaetomiaceae; genus Chaetomidium; species Chaetomidium leptoderma. Next base: position 129,664 of record MU856845.1, on the reverse strand, counting down.
CGCCCTCCCCACACCACCTTCATCTGGGGTCTTGAACGATGGAATCATTTTTGGGCTGGGCCGGGTTTGTTGAGTGCTACGGGGCTTTGTCTGTACTTCGCTTGGGGGGTTAGGGTGTTGCTTGGTGGGCGATAGCGGCCGGAACTTGGCTGTGTAATAATGTATCGGGCTGCTGCAATAGCGGTCTGTTTGTTAATGTGTGGTAATCTATGAAATATACACCCTTGGATGCCAATTTCTCGGTCTTGGAACACGCTCAACTGCTGTAACCCCCCAAGCGAATAACTAATCCTTACTAGTGGCCCTTGGTCGGTGGGTATCGTTCCCGCTCGGGAGAAGAAAAGGAACATTGACCTTTTTTTTGTATTTATCCATGTGTGGTGCCCGAGGAGCTGGGACGTGGGGACCCCCCCCCTGAGCCCCCCTTCACCTTGGATAAAACCGCCCGACCAAGACATTGGACGCGCAACAATGATAGCGGGTAAGGCGGAGAACCCCCACCGTTCCCGGTTCAACAAGTCCTCGAAGAAAGACAGACAGACACTCGACGACAACCCGTCTGCATGGATCTGCTTATTGGGCTTCGTCATCTGCTGGGACGGGTGGAAACACTTTGCGCGGACCTTGACCCCCTTATTTGGGTAGATACCCCCGTTCTTGCTCTCACTCGTCGTACCGGGTCCGTCCTGGTCATTCGCTTGTCCGTCGTTAACACGCGGACCATGGCCAATATTTCCCTACGGTGGCGGTTCCGGACGGGGCTGTCTTTTTGGCTGGCCTTGACCCGGGCATCCGCTCCATAGAAGAAGGGGAGGCGTGTTCCCGGGTGTCGGATAGCTGGCCAGCAGATCTGCATAGGGTCGTAGATTGATTGCAAAACACCGGCCGGCTAACTTGGCCCGAATCCTGTGTATCGGCCCCGTAGCAGTGGCCCGCAAGATTCGTCATTGACCCTGTCTGCCTGCCCGTCTGTCTGTCTGTCTGTCTGTCCGGCCGCTTCCCCCAGTCTCGTCTGGCCTGGCCTGGCCTGGCTCGTATGGCATCTCGTCCGGCCCAGCGGACAAAGGGTGAGAAGGGGTACGAGAGTGGCGAGTATTGGATCTTCCGGCCTACCTGCTCGAAGGCCCAGAAGAAAGCAGATATCCAGCTCTCCGGCAGGATTCCATCCAGAGCTTGAGGTGATGATCACCAGAAAGGTCCCACCATCCACCCCCCCCCCCTTCTTCCAGCGGCAAAATGCGCCCTGCCGCCCTACCCAGCCAATGAGCAGGCCGCGGCTGGATCCGTCCGTCCAACAGGGAAACTATTTGGTCTGGGTAAGTCGCGTAGGTATGTACCAGCGGGTACACACGATCTGCTTCCCCAATAGTCGGGTGATGGAAGTAGCATTGTGTACCTTGGCAGGAACATCTGGGCCATTCCCAATGTTGCCTCCCTCGCTCCCTCGTGGACCCCACGGGATGTCTGAGTGGAATCCTGCGCGCCAACGTGTGTGCAGTGCATGCCGTGTGTCCATAGATAACTTCCGCACCAACACGACACCATCACAACACCACTCCCACACACCATGTATAGTGCATACCCGTAGCGGGACAGAAGAAAAAAAAGATCCACAGTAATACCGAGTTCACACGTCCCTCCGTCCCGGACTCCGCGCTCGCTTCTGCACGATACTTTGACAGGATAGACACCCATAACCAAGTTGACCCTCTCAGCTCATCGCGCTCATGCATACAACTAACTTACTGTGTGGCGAGCGGCAGCCAACAATACACTCCTTCCATGCAAGGGCACTCACAGTCACTCGTCTGTTGGCGTCTGTAATGCACACAGCACTCTCCATCAGGTCGTACATACATACAGTACATACACCTCATCCGTTCCAACAACAACGACAATTCTTCTCGCCTATCAGTCAGTCCAACCCAACTGCATCACCCCCC
>MU856845.1:60711-127711 GCA_033296705.1 Chaetomidium leptoderma | reverse complement strand
CCAACCCAATCCTCTCCTCCCTTGGACCGAGCAGGAAGGACAAGGACAAGAGGGTCAAACAAAAACCCCGTAAACCCCGCTCAGGTAGAAACCTGCGTAGTGCGTGCGTAGCATCGAGCTGTAAGACCCACGCAGATCGATCACCCGCCGCGGGGGAAATAGCACAGTACGTACATACGTCCTGAATAGGGTGTGCAGGCGTTTTGCGGACGGCCGAGAAAGGAGGCAAAGGAAAATTCCGCGCAGGAGGCAGGCTGTCAGTCATCCAGATCCAGCTAGGACGGGATTAGCCGGATATGTCGTTCCTCTTGCGTGTACTTCGTCCTGTGTACCGGTATGTCTCTGCATCTTCCGGGAGCGAGGATGGGACCTCCTTCGTCTTGAAGCCCATGTCTCTGGTCTGGTCCGGGTCGGTGGGTAGGTAGGCTAGGTTTCAGGTACAGGGGTGATGGGCACAGGAGGGCGTCATGATGTTGGTGCAATGTCTCACTTGTATTGTGATGATGCGTATGAATTGAGTAGAGTTGGGTGATATTGATGATAGCCAAGTTGGGTAAATAACTGGAAGTGGTAAAATCTCTCTGCGTCCGTCTTCTTAACCCCTGACCCCCCTCCACAATGCTCTCTCTATGCCTCTGTCTGCCGACTCCAGACCCGGCCGGCTAGCCCATCCGGATCTCACTCAACTGCCCACAGCTCTGCAGATCTGCCAAAAACTGGCGCAAGCGCAGGCCCGTCTTCTTCCGGACCAAGGCGTCAAACTCGGCGTCCGCTGATGCCGCGCAGATAATCTTCAGCCCTTTGAGGACATCTCGATCGCTGATTTCCTTGTCGTCTTCGAGCGACTGCTTCTTGACATCTACCTCCCTAGGTTTCAGCAACCCCTGCTTTGTTGTCTCTGCGTTGGAAGTTGGCTCAGGGGCGGGCATCGTGTCAGGTTGCAAAGCCGCTTCCGGGGGTCGACACCCAGCTTCGGCCATCCGCTGCCTCCGCATGATAACGGCACGCCGGAGTCTCTGAGACGGGGATAGTACAGTAGATGTGTCTCTTCTTCTGCCCTGAGAACAGACCCCCGCGGGTTCAGTATGAAGTTGTTTATCCTGCAAGGGGCTTGATTCGGAACCAATTTCAAAGAGAGGTGTTCCAGATGATGGCGTGCTGATGGCATGCTTTCCTGTCTTGGAAAACACCGGTCTGCTATCGATGTCTAGCTTGACGTGGCCATGTTCTCCTTGTAATCTCTTGTCGACCCGCGCATCGCCGTGCCGGTGAACGCTCGCCTCCGACTCATCGGAGGACGGTTCTTCATCCTCAGCGATCGCTGGAGGGCACGGCCGTGGAACAGGAGTCCGAGTCTTCCTGGCGGGCGCAGAAACCGCATGTCGAGCGCGCGGCGGCATCAGTGACACAGGCAGCGCCGCCATGGTCTTCTCCCTCTTGCCCATCAAAGTCGCTGGACGCAAGGGGTTGAGTTTGGCGCGTCCTCGGCAGTTTTCTGTGTAGTCCCCCAAACGTCTGTTCTCATCCCCTGAACCTGACCATAAAGGCATGCCTCCGGCGTCCTTCGAGTTCAGCTGGGGAGGTTGTGGAGACGCGGGCAAGGGTTTGGTTGTCCAAAAGATTGCTGGGCAACGCAGCTTCGTGGCACTTCGTTGCAGAGGCGAGAGTTGAACTTGTTTTGCAGGTGCCCTGGAGAAGGCCCGCCCTGCGAGCTGTTCCTGATTCCAATTATCCTGCAGAACGCCGGTGGTAGTGGCAGGTGAGAGAGGGTCACGCAAAGAAAGACGGACAACGGCGTTGATATTGGACTCTTTCCTCCACTCCGCTGTTTCCTTGCCAGGCGGCCCGACTGGGCCATTTCTTGAGCGTCTGTTTGCGGACCCATTTTCCCCAGCTGCCTTCTGGTCGACAGATGTGACGGCCAGTTCAGCTTGCCGAAATTGGTGCTGAGACGGTGGAAGCGTTTGTATGGTGCGCGCATAGGCAGGCGTCCCCGTGGCAGTTGGCGCCGTGGGGATACGGCTCGTGCTAACCATTGCAGATTCGGGCCGCGTGTCAACCTCGTTGTGGAAAATCTGCACTTTGGTGTTTGGGGAAGGCTGTGGCTGGCTTGGCTTCGGAAACCAGACATATCGAGGACTCCCTGGAGTGGTTCCCGCAACGTCTTGTTTGGAGGACGGCTGTGCTGCTCGGCTGGAATCGGCCTCGCGAGGCCCCATCTCACCATGTCTTGCGCGGTGGAACTGGGGCCCGAGCCTCTGTACGTCTCGAAATTTCGTTTTCGGAGGTCCATGTGCCGCAGGGGTTGGAGAACTACCCGGGTATGGACCATGGGTGGCATTCCACTGAGGCCTTGCCTTGGGTGCTGTGCTTGGTGATTTGGGAGGATCGCTCAGACAACGGCCCGCTTGAAAGCAATCCGAGTTACGGAGACCAAGACGGAAAGGTAGGGTACCGTGGTGTTGGGTGGAAGCTTTGTTCGGCTTGGATCGCCTCGGTGTGCCAGGGCTGGCCATCGAGTTGTAGTTGGCGATGGAATGGCGCGTTGATTCAGACTGGAGTTGGTGGTATCCGCAGGGTTAAATATGACCGTTGGCCGATTGCGTGGGCTTCCTTCCCAAGTCAAGCTGGCCGCAGATATGGTGCTTTCATTCCAAGAAGAGCTGGTTTTCAGTAGTCGAAATCATAAACCAGCGGTGGTAGTGTGGTTCGGTGGACGCGGGAAGGTGGAATATAGCAGCGAGGGAGGACAGAGGCAAGTCGAAGAAGCGACGGGGCCATCAGGAATAGATCCATGACATGATTGAAGTTGGCTGCTTGGTAGCAAGAGGCCCGTATGAGCAGGCGCAATGAACTAGTTGCAGTGGTTTGGGCATCCATGGACACGATGGGAAGGAGCAGCCAGGCGGTCATTTGATGTCCTTGACTCCTGGAGACGCGTACACGTCGAGCTGCCGGCGGCCCTTGCGCAACAGAAACTCAATGGCGCTAAAGTCTCGTTTATCGACCTTGATGTTCTTTTCGAACTCGGTTCTATCATTTTCGTTAGCATCGGCTCCGTTGGCAGACGGGCAGCGTGGTCTTTTGAGTGTTTACCTCGCAAATGCCTGAAAGTGCTTGCGGCTTGCTTCGGGCTTCTTGCGGCATTCGCGAATGCATTGCCGGTATAAGGCAAGCACATCCTTCTGGAGACCCGATAGGCGCATTGTGGTGGTGGTATTTTGCGTAGAAAAGGGGTTGTTGAGAGGTTCATCCAGCAACGAGAACAGGCCAAAAATGATATTGATCGCGTCCGGCCTCGGCACGTCATAGCCCGAACCGACAGGGGCCGGGCCGGTTCGGGATCTACCGCCGAGCCAACCGGGCCTCCGCTCGGAGCGCCGACCTCGGCAAGGCAGGGGCGCCGACCTCGGCAAGGCAGGGGCACCGCTAAAGATTGTGGCTGGTGGAATAATTACCCGTAACCAGTTTGTCTGTTCGAGGGGCCAGCGAGCCGGAGCTGCACCGCTGCCGGCAGCGGGCAGATAAACTTCCACGGCGGAGTTATTCAGGGGTTCCCCACTGACGCTAGCAGTGAGTAATCACCAAGGCCCTCACGGTATGGGAGCGAGATATCTCCGCTGTCGGCAGTTATACCTACCTAGGTATACAGTCTCCAGATAAAATGAGTGGCATGTATTCCCACATCGTGAGCTCCCCTGTATAACCTTGAACCTACCAATCAACCCATTGCATGTCAAAATGGCTACCTTTTCAGTAAGTCCTACTACCAGAAGGACATGACCCTCACAGACATACATAATAAGCTGACCAACCTACAAGCGCCTCGTCCGCTTCCTGGCCCGGGACGGCCGCACCTACTACGGCGACGCCATCCTCCCCCGTGGCGTCACAGACATCAGCAAGGCCCGCCAGGCACATGTGGTCAGGGGCGACATTTTTGGCAAGCATGATGTGACCGAGCAGGTCGCCGACATCCGGACGCTCCTCGCGCCCCTTGCTCCCGAGGATGTCCGGACGGTGCGGTGTCTGGGGCTGAACTACGCGGCTCACGCGAAGGAGGTATGGCGCACCCGCGACGGAGAACCTATAGTTTCGGTGAACGAAGCGACGATACTGACTTGGTTGGGACACAGTCCAACATGCCCATCCCCCAATATCCCGTCGTCTTTGTGAGTACATACCTCGGACCCTCCTCCCCCTTTTTTTCACCTTCAATATTGAATATACACCCTAACACAACTTCACTTACCCCAGTACAAACCCGCAACCGCCCTCACCGGCCCCCTCGACCCCATCCCCATCCACCCGCTCGCCCAACAACACACGGGGCTCGACTACGAATGTGAGCTCGTCGCCATCATCGGCAAGCCCTGCGTCGACGTGCCCGAGGCCCGCGCGCTCGACCACGTGCTGGGCTACGCCGTCGGCAACGACGTGTCGCACCGCGACTGGCAGCTCAAGCTCGGCGGTGGGCAGTGGTCGCTGGGCAAGGGCTTCGACGGCTGGGCGCCCTTCGGGCCGGGCATCGTGCGCGCCGCCGACCCGCAGGCGCTCGCCATCCGGACCAGGGTCAATGGGAACACGGTGCAGGAGAGCAGCACGGCGGATATGGTCTTTGGCGTGGCCAAGACGATTGCGTTTTTGAGTCAGGGGACGACGCTTTTGCCGGGGGATGTTATTTTTACAGGGACGTAAGTATATTTTGCCTGATCCTTTTTTTTCCCATTTAGATTGGTTTGCTGATCAAGGGTTCTTTTTTTACTATAGACCTCAGGGTGTTGGTATGGGTAGGAACCCGCAGGTGTGGTTAAAGGATGGCGATGTTGTCGAGGTCGAACTTGAGGGGGTTGGGACTTGCACGAACAAGGTCGAGTTTAGCCCTGTGAGGGATGCTAAGCTATGAGGATCTCGGGGTATTTAGTCAGGTCGGCGAAAGCTGCGATTGACGGCGCATCGAAGCAAGCTGCAGGAAGAGAGGGATGTTGCGAAGCATGGTTGGTGTTGGGTTAGAGCAGGACGGCAGCTGATATGCCGCTTCATCAAAGACGAGAGATTCGAGAGGGTTGGAACTTATATATTGCCAAGATCACTTCACTTTATTCCTTGGCCCTGTTTCGGTAGTGCGTTCGCTCCCTCTGCGATCTTGCCGCACCGGTTCCACCGAACGTTGGAACGCTCATGATGGAAAAAAAAAAGAAGAAAAGGCAAAAAGGTGAGTCGAAGTCGTGGCCTGACTTACGCACGATCCACATTTCTTGGTTCTAGAAGAGCCGCTCCTGCGGTTAACCGCTGCACCACTCCTCCTACTCCGGGCCGTTATGGTAGGAGGAGTTGTTTTTGGGATTATGAACCCAGTTGGAGGGCACAGTGTGGGTGTGGGCTGAGAGAGTGGCAAGGATGGGTTGGGATGGAAGACGGCATGGCCATTGCCGCGGTATCACCAACAAGACAGGCCAACAAGACAGCCAGCGCGTTGGTTTTCCTGGGGTTGTTGCGGTTATCACGTTAGAGTGCCTACCAAAGGCTCGGGAGTTTCCTCTCTTCATCTCCATCAAACATATTCGATGAAGCTCTGACAACTCAGAGCGTTCAGGATACGAGTCAGAACCTGATTCCTTGCCTCGTGAAAACTGGCAGTTAAAGTTTGGTTGGAAGAGTCAGTCTAACGTTACCTTTGAGAGCCTCATGGTCATGTACTCATGGTCAAATGAGAACGGCAGCGGGAACTTGTTGTCCCCGTTCTTCCGCGGATGTGTGTATTAGCGGCAACGGCCAACTGGCCTAGCTCACATAGTAGACGCTGCATTTGTCTCCCGCTTCCTGGGGTGCATAACACGCATGTGAATGCATCCAGTTCGTGAGAAGGAATCCATATCGTTGATGCGGAAATCCGGTACGTAATGGGGTTTGATGGTTGTCGCTGAGTGGTTCTGGCACTTTCCCCACCCCAGGTGGCTTCGGATAGCTGCATGTGTAAGTGGGCCAAGCCTTTTCAGTTCTTGCCCTTGGGCCTTGGCAAGCCTCGGCTTGCCTTATTGTTATCTCTCTCTCCTGTTATCAGCTTCGCTGCCCGAGGCTGTCATGACACGATCTTTGCCTGCCAATCCAGCCAGCCCATCAGATTCAAATGAGCTATTCTTGCGTTACTGCCTGGTACCGAGCTTCGCGGCTGAGGTATTGTTATAAGGCGCATCTCGCCCCCTGCCTTTAGGGTGTCTCAGTTTCCCAGATCCTCCAACTTCGAAATCGGTAACTCCTCCGCAGACACCTCGGTCTGTCTCATACCAACAAAAGACGCAGAATATTTTGCCGCCCATTCGAGGTCGCTTCTTTGAAATGTCGGCTCCTGAAGTCTCGCACGGCCGCGGTGGCGCCGGGAATATCAACCCTGACAACACGAAATACGTTGACGGCGAAGTGGTTCGTGTGGGCGCCGAGGGCAGCCATGGAGATGGAGCGTTCAGCACCGGTCGTGGAGGTACGAATTCCCCTCTTTTCTCGTCATTCTCCCACGGATAGAGCGACACACACCGACGGCCTACCCATCTCGAACCTCACCTAGCAAGGACAGTCCGATCCCACGACAGCGTTATCATGACCATGCTGCCAATCGCACCCCCACATCGAATGCCAAGCCTCGGCTCGCGATGAGAAGGAATCGCTGCTAACCTTTTCCATCTTCCAACCGAACAGGCGCTGCCAACATCGGCGACGCGGGCGTCAAGCAGGCCATACGGGCTGACAAGGACGTCATCCCCGAAGCGGCCATCCGTCTCAGCAGCCAGGACAACGCCGACTACCACACGGGGCGCGGCGGCGCGGGCAACGAGCACGTCGCCAAGAAGCCCCAGGACAAGGCCGCCGGGGAGGGAACGCCGGTTGGGCTGGCGGACAAGTTGAAGAGGAAGATTCTGGCCGTGTTTGATAAGAAGTGATTGCTCTGGAGATTCGGGGGTCTTGTTGGGTTGCTTTGCTTTCTTTGCGCTGATACCAGTTGATCGAGGTTTATTATTTACAAGGAATATTGAATATTTGAGGACACTCCATGTTGTATTCAGTACGTAGTGCTGTTTTTGACGCGCTGATCGTTTGCGATCGGCAGTTGAAAGTCAGGATTGCCCCTGTCGTCCGCTCGAGAACTCATGACCTTCGTTCTTCAAGCCGCTTCTTTCTGGATGGCATGGAAATCTACCTGGCTACCACCATTGGCGTAGCTGCGTGTTCAGCTTGCGATCGTACCAGTGCCCGGTTTTGATCGGCGTTGGGGTGGTTCGTGAGACATCTCGCACCACCGGGCACAGCGTCATTCCCGCCCCTCCGCTGAGCTGGGCTTGGCGGGAATGGGTGCCAAGAGACGCGAGGCAGTCAGTGGTCCCCCGAAGAGCAAGGCATGCCGCCCCCGTTCGGATGTCTCGCCGGTCAGCCTTCTGATTCCGGGTTAGCTGTCATGCAATCGGCAGGCGGTGCAGGAAACCCGCAGGAACTATCTCCGTCATTGGTGGTGGTGATCAGGCCGGCATGCAGTTGCGAAACCACCAGTCCGCCACCGGCGCCGAAATGTGTCGATCATCACGGAACCCGAATGCGTGTTGACAACGTGAGCTTGAAGTTGGCGTGGGCTGTGAACAGGCCAAATAACCATTTCCCTGGGTTTCCAAGCCTAGAAAAGAGAGAGGGGGGGGGATCACTGACCAATCACGTGCCAATATCTCGGCAGTCTGAGAGAGGGGATACGAACGAGCTCCCCGGAGTTACCCGCAAAGGATCAAGATCTGGGGGACAGGGCGGCCGGCAACCAGAGCGGCCCGCGATCATCACACCCACTCTGCCCCCCGGATTCGTGCACCAACCCCATTTTAACCTGGTGGAGGTGGCCGAGCCCACATGCAAAGGCAGCAAAACCCATGGTACTTAACTTGGGCCCTAGCCTCTCGACGGGCGTCCGGTGTGTTAGCACCTGAGTTCCTGCGACAACAACCTGGAAGGTGCCTAGCCAGGCAGCACATGAGTGCCCGACCAAGCAGGTGAACTCGAAACGAAACATGAAACCACAGCGCGACTGGCTGCCCCTCACGACGGCGACACCATCGACTTGGATTTGGATGCACTGTTGGTGTCCAGGGCTGGCCCACGGGTTGTAAAGATCCCTGGCGGGACTCGACGGAGAGTCTCGAGTCAACTGTCAAACCTTTGTTCATCCCAAAAACTGAGAGTTTGGCACTGGTGGATTTATCTTCAACAAACAAAGCAACAAAGCTCATCCTAGCAGCTCCCGGGTTTGGGTCAGCGGGGTCGGCAGCTGTCTGCCTGGAGAGCGGTGACGTCGGACAACGGTCGGGTGACCTGTGCGCTGCCGGCCGGTAGGTAGCGCTAGCCCAGGGCCCCAGGGCCACGATGGCGCCCCGGAACGAGCCTGTGCGGCCGCCGCCAGCTCCGCGCCTCTTCTCCCGCCTGTCGCACGCATCCCGAGTCTCCAAACGGTCATTCTTGTCGCACTCTTCCTCCTTCGAGGCCGACGACGAGCTATCTAGTACCGCCTCGCTGGAAGGCTTTGGAATGATGAGCCCCGGCCGCAGCAGAGGCAACAGCGGCAGCAGCTTTGGCGCGCCGCCAGCGCGTTATCCCGGAGACGACACCCGCCCCACCAGCCCCAAGGAGCTCGCCGGCTGGTATGCCTACGCCTTTGCCGCCGAGGTCTATGTCATTTGCGGTCAGTAGTATTAGTAGTCCGGGAGAGAGAAAAAAATCGATGGCATGTTCATTTGTGTGTTTGCATGTTTCAAAAGCTGACGAATCGGTCTAGGAATTGGTACGTCGGCTCCCCCACCGCCTCCCTCGTCCACTTCGCAAAACACCTTCAGTTCAGCCATATCAATAGTGTAAGCATAAGCAGGGAACTGATTCTAGACAGGCTCCTTCATCCCGATATTACTCGAGAGTTTAGCCAGAGAGAATGGCGTCCTCCTCGCCGACCGAAAAACACCATGCGGCTCCAGCTCCGATAAGAACGCCTCCGACGGCGGACAGTGCGTCGTCTATGTGATGGGCATGGAGATCAACACGGCGAGCTTCGCCATGTATACATTCAGCGTAAGCGTGCTGGTGCAGGCGCTCCTAGTTGTCAGTATTAGCTGCGCAGCCGATCACGGCAACTACCGCAAGAAGCTGCTGCTCGCCTTTGCCTGGATCGGGAGCATCAGTGTCATGCTCTACATCTTCGTCTCGAAGGACGCCTACTTGTTCGGCGCGCTGCTCGCCATCATCTCAAACACATCTTTTGGCGCGTCGTTTGTGCTTCTAAACTCGTTCCTGCCGCTTCTCGTCAGGCACCACCCGGAAATTAGCCACCACGAGGCCGAGGTTGCCGACTTCATCCCCGACTCGGACGCCGAGGGGCCAATGGCCGACTCGACAGCGGCATTGTTGCCGCCCAGAGAAGATACTCTGGAAGATGGACACGACATCGCCCGGGTGAAGACTCGGGAGGAGTTGACTTCGCACGAACTGACCTTGTCCACGCAGATCTCAGCCAAGGGCATCGGGATCGGGTACATTGCTGGTCTCTTCCTGCAGTGCGTCGCCATCTTCATCCTGATCCAGATGAAGAATACCACATGGTCGCAGCGTGTCGTCCTCTTCGTGATCGGCGTCTGGTGGGCCATTTTCACCGTCCCCGCGGCCATGTGGCTCCGTCCCCGGCCGGGTCCGCCGTTACCCTCATCGTCGAGCCACGGGGGCATACGCGCCTTCATCGCCTACACCATCAACGCCTGGAAGTCTCTCTTCCGCACCGTCCGGCTGGCGAGGCGGCTCGTCGACATTGTCCTCTTCCTCGGCGGCTGGTTCCTGCTGTCGGACGCCATCGCGACCACGTCTTCGACGGCGATCCTCTTTGCAAAGACGCAGCTCCACATGGAGCCGTGGGCGCTGGGCATGATCAACGTCATCTCCACCACGGCGGGCATCCTCGGCGCCTTCTCCTGGTCCTACATCTCGCGGCGCTTCCGCCTGCAGGCCCACCAGACCATCCTCGCGTGCATCGCCCTCTTTGAGCTCATCCCGCTCTACGGCCTCCTGGGCTACCTGCCCTTTGTGAAGCACTGGGGCGTCTTTGGCCTCCAGCAGCCCTGGGAGATGTACCCGCTGGCGGCCGTCTACGGCTTCGTGCTGGGCGGCCTTAGCGGCTACTGCCGCTCGCTGTACGGCGAGCTGATCCCGCCCGGGTCCGAGGCCGCCTTTTACGCGCTGTACGCCATCACCGACAAGGGGTCGAGCGTGTTTGGGCCGGCCATTGTGGGGGCCATCATCGACGCCTCGGGGGAGATCAGGCCGGCGTTTTGGTTCCTCGCCGCCCTGGTGGGGTTCCCGGCACCGCTGATTTGGTGCATCAATGTGGAGCGTGGGAGACGCGAGGGGGAGAAGCTGGCTGAGGTTATTGAGGGGTTCAAGCTCGGGCAGGGCGGAGGGTCGTCGGTGGAGAGGGAGAGCGATGAGGAGAGTCGGGCGATTTTGGATGTTTATGACGAGGAGACGGATCGGTAATCGGCCGCGGGTGTGATTTGTTTGTGTGTCGTTGTTCTATTTCACATTTGTTCTGCAGCACATGTGGTCATGCATAGCGCTGGCGTTTGTTGTCTTGTGTTTCAGGTTGTCGTTGGTTGAGGGGATGTTGCATCTCGTTGGTTTGAGTTGGCTTCAATCTGGACTCTGAATTCAGTTTCTGAAAGGAATCTTGTCCTTTTCTCGCCGGGCTTGTCCATAATGTAATATTTCCGAGAGAAAGAGCGAGATGGCACGGAATGCAAATTTTGACCAGATCAGAGGAATTGGAACCTGAAGCTCCAAAGGTCGAGCTATCAAGTTCTTAGTCTGCTAGTCATGGACGCACATTCCATGGTTGTTGGCTTTCACTCCGCGTTGGTGATGCAACATCTCGTTGGCTGCATCACGAATGCCGAAAGCCCAGGGATGCCCCCATTTCCTTGGCGCTTGGCAATGCCCAGCCACAAGGATTTTCCCCTCGCTTTCTCCTCACCGACGCAAAATCACGTGGCTGGGTGGGCCCCATGTTTTTTCAGGCCCCGGGTGGCGGACGCGGATTCCGGAAATTTTGCTGTCAGCTTCGTTGATGAGAGCTGTGAAGTGCCGACTGCCATTGCCCATTGACGCAGGAGCATCGCTCAGCGGGACAGCAAACAACTTGGGGGAAGTTGTCTGAAGGTCGAAAAGTCGGCTTAGCATTTTGCACGTCGGGACGGCCCTCGAATGTACCAGCCTGTGTGGTCTTGAGTACCGACTCCTCCCCCCCGTCGGGCGGTTTCCCCAGCCACCGCAGTGCGCAGTGACCGCACCGCTCCCCACGCTCCCGCAGAAGCTCGCCGCGCTTGGGGCCACTCGTCGACTCCTCGCGAGCTGACGCTGTTCCGCAACCCTCGCACCACCACCACCACCACCATCATCGCAACCCACGCGTTTGTTCCCCAGCGCCCACTACCAAGCGCTGGTTTTCTGTATCCGACACACGCGTTCAATCCAGAAACTTCTCTCCCTTCCGTCCCGGCCGGCCGATCCATTCAGGCGCAACCCGTCGCAACCAACGCTCAACCACCATGGCGTCCGCGCGCAAGAGACCGAGGGCCGAGCCCGAGGACAACCGGGCCGAATGTCCATTTACCATCAAGATTGTCGACCCCAAGGATAAGGATCAGAAGAAGAAGAAGCGCCGGCGGACCGAGAACGGCGGCGAGGAAGAGGACACAGCCCAGAGGATCAACCTGCAAATGTCGCCCTTTGCGCCGTGCGGCAAGTTCAAGACACACGAGACGATGGATCTCCACTTCCAAGTCGATCCGGCGAAGAGATGGACCGACATGACGAGATACAACAGCTTCGTTCGTAAGTGCAACTCATTTGTCCCAACCACAACGTGCCAATTTCGGGGCACGTCGGACTAACGTACCCGTCTGACTTGTCGCGTAGTCAATGGGATCAAATACTTCAGTGAGGGCTTCATCTACGTCGCGAATGACTTTAGTATCGAGCGGCAAAAGGCCGTCAACAACAACGAGCCGATGCAGCCGAGAAAGAAGTCGGATGACGACTGGGTTGCCCGCATCCTCGAAATCCGCGCAAGCGACGAGCACCACGTGTATGCACGAGTCTATTGGATGTACTGGCCTGATGAGCTCCCGCAAGGGACGCACGACGGCAAGAAGACGATTCAGAGCCGCCAACCATACCACGGCATGAACGAGCTGATTGCCTCGAACCACAGTAAGCAATCCGCGGCCACGGGCGCAGACAGACAGACCCACGCAATACTGACACTGGCGCAGTGGATATCATCAACGTGGTGAGCGTCACGTCGCAGGCGCAAGTGAAGCAATGGTATGAAGAGAACGACGAGGAGATACAGCACGCGCTGTACTGGAGGCAGGCGTTTGACGTCAGGACATATGAGCTTTCGGTACGCAGCTGACCTTCCTCTCCCGGCTTTTCCTTGGTTGAGCCATCACACTAATCCCACCTTTCTAGTCGGTCGAGCTCGTCTGCAGTTGCAATACGCCAGGGAACCCCGACAAGCTGCTGATCGGGTGCACAACGGAAGCGTGCAAGAAGTGGATGCACGAGCAGTGCATCTTGGACGACGCGCTCAAGACAACATACAAGCGGTTGGGCAGCGACAAACCACACGTGTCGGCGGTAGCGACGAAAAAAGAGGAGAACGGCGACGAGGGCAAGCGCCCGCTGAGCCCCTCAGAAACCGGCGCCGAGGGATCCGCCGAACAATCGATCGACGTCAAGGCCGAGGCCGCACCGTCAGACGCAGTTCACGTCGGCACAAAAGACAACGTCGAGGTCAGGCAGGCCGCCGATGACGAGGACGCCCAAGCCGCGCCCGAAGACTCCATCCCCCTGCGGCTCGCCGACCAACCGCGGGCGACGAGCGAGAACACCACCAACACAGACACACCAAGCAAGCCCTCGGGGGCAGCGGCCGCCGGAAAATCAACACCAGGCCGCAAGCCGGGCAGGCCACGGAAGAAGGGTCCCGAAGCGAACGGCGACAGCGCGCGGCCGTGGGACGGTCTGTTCGAGGCGACGCTCAAGACGGCCGACATGGGCCCGGCCGTGATAGAGTTCCGGGACCTGCGCGAGGGCGTAGCTGGCGGGGAGAAGACGTGGACGGAGCCGGTTAGGTGCCTGCTCTGTGGGGACCCCGTCAGTTAGAGGCCGGCGCAGAATTCGGATGAGGATATGGGGGAGGGGGAGGTTGACGACGAGGATGAAGAACGGGATGAAGAGGAGGGTGAAGAGGATGCGGAGAATATAGGTATTGCGGGCGAGGACGGTGATGAGGAGGAGGATGAGAATGCTGTGGAAGAAGAGGAGGAGGACGGCGATAAGGAGGAGGGGGAGAAGGACGAGAACGCTGAGGGAGCAGAGGATATCGAGGAAGCAGATGACTCCAAGGAGGAGAACCCCCAGCCACCGGCGAAAGCGAACATGGGGTTCTATGTCAAGGGGCGCTGTATCATCCATTTACTGTTGGATCAACGCTGAGGACGGGGTTTGCAGGAGCATCATTCAGACAGCCCTGTGCAAGCCCAAGTGGAGGAGGTCTTTTACGGGATATGCGAGAGTCGAGTCTTGTAATGGAACTGGAGTAAAAGGGGGCCGACATTCGGATTTACTAAGTACAGTACCTTCAAGGAGGAGAGGCAGGTGTTTTGTGGTATTCCATCCTGGCCTGGCTGGCGCGGCTCAGGCTCAGGCTCGGGCAGTTTGGGAATAGTCCCATCGAGTGTACCTATCTGTTCCGTACAACCACCTATCTAGCAGCTATTGAGGAGTGTTTCTCCTATACTTGAGTCTAGGCGCAGGGGACTGTATCACGACTGAGATCCTCCTTCACCACACCTACCTTACCTACCACAATCAATCGAATATTTGTTTTCTACCTATTTCGAATCACTATCGTTTTTCAGACCCAAGAATTGAACCAATGATTACTTGCAACCCAGGCCGGAAGAAGGTACGAAGTGAATGGTTGCTGTGGGTTGGTTGAAAGAGGGGTGCCAGTGACGACTCGGAGCCATGATACAACCCCAACTTAAGGCAGTCGCAGTCGCACCTTCCAACACCACGCAAACCCACCTCGGGGATGTTCAAACTCTTTCAAGGAATAGCAAAAAGCAAACACTATGTGTCTGGACAACGACGACATCAAAACAATGACCGCGGCAGGGCTCGAACCTGCGATCCTCTGCGACTTTTGTTTGTAAAGCAGATGCCTTAACCACTGGGCCACGCAGCCTTGTTGGTTGGATTGGCGGGCAATTCTCTACAGGAGGATGTGTGTGCAGCAGGCGACAGGGGTGGGCGGATTAGCTTCCAGTGATTGCAGGGTCCCTTTTGCGGGCAACAAAAGTTTAAACAGTCAATGCCCAAGTTCAACATTGCAGAAATCAAAACAGAAACCCACCATGAGATGCATTCGAGCTGCCAACTCCCTATTACGCCGCAATGCAGCCCCTAGCGCACCGCTGAGGTTTGTCTGACGCCCAATGGCTCAACAGCCACGCGCAGCGCAACGCAACGCAAGCTGACGTGCCAGTCGCAGGACCACATCGTCCTTGGTTCAAAGTCTGAGACGGGCAGAACAGAGCCAGTTGACACCTGCCATAGCCAGGTCCTTCTCCCACACAGCACAATGCCAAAAACGAAAGGCCGGCGGCGGCAACAATAACAACAACACCACCGCCAACAATGCCACCACCACCCAACCCATCACCACGACCGCCTCCTCCTCTACTAACACCCCCGCTCCCGCCGCCGAGTCCACCGACCCCGAAAACCCCTTCGACTTCACCGACCTCCAAACCGCCTTCGACCGCGTCGAGAAGCGCTTCACCGAGGACCTGAAGAAGCTCCGCACCGGCGGCCGCTTCAACGCGGACGTGATCGGCGGCATCGCCGTGCAGCCCGACAAGAAATCCCCCCAGACGTTCGCGCTGCGCGAGCTGGCCACGGTGGCGCCGCTGGGCGGGCGGCGCTGGAGCATCCTGGCGTTCGAGGAGGCGTCGGTCAAGCCCATCGTGAGCGCGGTGCAGCGGTCCGACGAGTTCAACCAGCAGCCGCAGCGCAGCGCCGACAACCCGCTGGAGCTGACCATGGCGGTCGAGCCCGAGCGCGCCGACGCGCTGGCCAAGCGCGCCAAGGACGTCTGCCAGGCCTGGCGCACGCGCGTCCGCGACGAGGCCCACCGCCGCGGCGAGCTGCACAAGCGGTGGCGCGCCGACGGCCTGGTGCTGAGCGACGACGTGTTCAAGCTCAAGGATCGGCTGCAGAAGCTGCAGGACGAGCGGATGAAGGCCATTCTGGCCAAGGAGAAGGAGGTCGTGGGGCAGATTATGTCGAGGGCTTGAGTTTTACCGTACATACCCTTATTATTAGTTAGCAAAGTATGGTTGGACAGGCAGGGGCAAGCAAGGGAAAAAGGGGCATGACAGCAAAAATGCATGCGTGCTGCATGCGTGCATGATGGGATGGGATAAATTAGGTAATCTGTGTGTTCTATAAACTATGTGGATAGATACCTCTTTCTGTACAAGTAGACTTAACAAAACATTTGGCGCCGACACAACGGTATTGTTACATATCGAGTAAGAAAGTGCCCCTTGGCTCATCCCTCTCTCTCTCTTTTGTTTTCCTCCATCAGGGCTTGGGCGCCTGGGCAGCCGGCTTGCCACCGCCCTGCGCCGGCAGCAGCGAGATCACCTTGTCCATGAACTTTTGCGAGTCCGACGCCATGTAGGTGAAGGTCCGCGCGTGGTAGTTGGCCATGGTGGCCTTGACGTCGCCCGCCTCGGCAAACGTGGTCCCCTTGTACTGGCCGAGGATAGCAGTGTCGACAATGGCCTTCTTGGTCTCGGCGTTGGGCCCGACGAGACGGAGCCTGGGCTGGCTGCTCTCGATCCACGCCTTCTCCTCCTTGCTGTGCACAAAGACGGGCTTCTTTTGCTTGTACCGCTCAATGATGGCCTTGACATCGGCCGTGACGCCCGACTCGGCGTTGAAGGCCATGCCGCCCGTCATGAGCCGCATCGCCCGCAGCGCCGACTCCACCTGGCCGATGGGCGCGTCGGTCGCGAGCGCCGCGCCGTACCCGCTCAAGGAATCAAGCGTCAGCTTCGGGTCGAACGGCACCATCTCGCCCTGGTCGAGCCGGTCCATCACGGCCTTCTCCTCGGGCGACCAGACCAGCTTGTTCTGATAGCGAGTATTGTCCTCGGGCTTCTTCACCCTCGCCTCCCGCGCCGCCCCGCCCCTCCCTCCACGTCCGCGCCCACGGCCACGGCCACCGCGAGCCCCAAACCTCCCAGCACCACCACCTCGCGCCGACCTATCCCCAAACCCACCACCACCACCAGGTCCACCACCAAGTCCACCAAACCTCCCCCCCCTACTAAACCCACCGCGCTGAGGCGCACCAGCCACAAACCCAAACCTCGGCCTCACAAACCCTCCCCCTTCCCCACCTGCCGCACCACCAGCACCACCACCACCACCAGCAGCAGCAGCAGCCGCAGCCGCAGCGCGACCAGCACCGATCCCACCGCCCCGACCAAACGGCACCCGACCGCTCAGCCCGCCGCCGCCGCCGCGCAGACTGCGCAGGTTGAGCACCCGAGGCGCGGTGGCAGACAAAGACGAAGAGGCCCCCTCGGCGGGCGAGACGCGAAGCGAGCGCGCGTCAATGATGCCACTGCCAGGGCGGAAACCACCGCCGCCACGGGTGCTGGAAGAGGAAGAAGAAAGGCTTGGGATGGAGTCGAGTGTTTCTTTTTTTGGTCCTCCTCCTGTTCCTCGGTTGTTGTTGTTGTTGTTGAGCTGGGTGAGTCTCTCGACGGCGGCGTTTTGCGAGCGGGGTTTGCTGTTGTTGTTGTTGTTTTCGTCGGCCGCCGGTCGGGAGGGGGTGGTTGAGAAGAAGGAGGTCGGGGTTGTGGTGCTGATGGGCAGGCTGAGGGCTCGGGCTGCTGCTGTTGAGGAGGAGGAGGAGGGCGTGCCGCGCCCGAGGGCGGATCGGAGGGCGTGCCGGTTCATGGTTTCTTTTATTTCTTTTGATGGTTTGGTTTCTTTCTTTTTTTTTGGGTGATGGCCCTCGATGGAGCGACGCTCGAGGGTTTGGCGGTCCGGTCGGGTTGAGAGGTTGAATTCGCGGGTTTGCAGCGAAAATGGATGCGGTTCGGGTTGAAAATGTTGGCGCGCTTGTGATTGGTCAATTGGGACTGTGAGTGGGGTCTGGTTCCAGGACCCTGGTTTCTTTAAGGGAAAGAGCTTCAAGTTGTCACAGCTTTGAGCTTGAATCAGTATAAACCGCAGAGCTTTCCGCTGAAACTTCCAAAAGCTATCTATAGCTTCAATGGTTTTTGTCTCCCAAGTACGCCCGGCTAGAGAAGTCTTGGAAACAAAGTGAAAGCCAACGGCCACTCACCATCCATCCCTTGGCGTCGTCTTCTTCCCTCGGCTCCTTCGAGCCCTTTCCTTTCCATTTGGCTTTTTTTTTGGATTCCTCTACTTGTTCATCCAAGACTTATAATCACTCAAGGCAAACATGCCATTGCTGGATATACCGAGTTTCGTGGCAAGCTCCGGTGTCAAGAACGTGACCCATACTTTGTTTCGTTGCAAGCAAACTGTAGAATATCGGGATGATAAGATTAAAACCCCCCGTCCACTGCTACTAAGGAAGGAAAAGATGGCCCAGTTCGATCCAGGTGGTCAAAGGCTGAAGTTGGAAATAAAACTGAAAGATAAGGCTTGTTGAGATCCCCCTTCACACATACCGAGTAGAGTCCAACCCAGAAAAAGAGAGAAAGATCGGGCACAGGCTGGCGAACCGTCCCAATAACCAATGCCAGCTAGTCTACGAACTAGCCGGCAAACCACATCGCAAAAGAAGTTAGTAACGTATTCGCCAAACCCGAAGCGCGCCAATGGTTGTTAAGATACGGTAGCTGCCGGGTCACTTGGCGATAGCAGACGCTGGCTTGGTGTTTGAGCAAAGGAACTGACTAGCGAAGGACAATTTCTGTTTGTCATACTTGAGTTGCCAAACCAGCGTCTCGAGGTTTTGGCGCTGCACTGCGCGGCGAGCAGAGATGGGACTCTTCGTCTTCCCTTCTCTCTCTTGTTCCCTTCTCGTTCCGTTTTCGCCCTCGCCTTCCCCTTCGTTCCTTTCTTTCTCCCATCTCTCTTATTCCCCCCACTCCCTAGAAAAGTGCCTGGCCCGGGCCGGGTGGAGTGCACCGGTGCAGGTTCATCAAGAGGACTCGGCTAACAGGGACATGCTCAACTACTCAACCTAGGAGGAGGGCCGATGTCGTGCGTCGAGCAGCCGATCAGATCAGATCAGATTACCGGGACGGGACCTCGGATGCGCATCGGCCAAAGCGACAGGTTGACGGTGGTGGAACGTCAGTTCATGATCAGCAGACGCCTTACCGGGGACGTGAGCCGCCACGTCGCAGGGCACTTTCCCATATATTGCACCTGCTGCAGGCGGGAAGGGTGCCTGCATAGTCTCCCGGTGGCAATGTTGCAGAGCCTAAATGTGCTAGGAGCTCTCTGGATGCAAGTAATCAATTCGAGGTCCTGTAAGCGAGGAACGGCTTTCCAAGCGCCGGCACTTGAGGCACTCGAGCTCGAGACGAGGAGCACTCGGTGGGATCGAGTCGGGTTTCCTC
Organism: Chaetomidium leptoderma; assembly: GCA_033296705.1. Classification (NCBI taxonomy): domain Eukaryota; kingdom Fungi; phylum Ascomycota; class Sordariomycetes; order Sordariales; family Chaetomiaceae; genus Chaetomidium; species Chaetomidium leptoderma. The sequence goes on along the minus strand of MU856845.1, from coordinate 108,959 downwards.
GGCACGGCTTGCCGGCACTCGCTACGGTGGTGTGGGAGTAGGAGGAGGCTGTCGACTCTTGAGTGAATGTCGACGGCTCGCGGCCGCTGTAATAGTAGTGTCTCGGGGCAAGATGTGCACGGAGGAAGAGACGAGTGTCCATGCCGAGCAAACCAACAACTTACCGGGCCCCTGTGACCAGCGTTGGATTTGCCTCGCCGTTATTAGCAAGACGCAATGGCACCGTCGCTGCTGGATGCCAGCCTGGTTAGGCCAGAAATGCCATGTTGCCTCATCGGCCCAATCTACCCCGGATAATCATTCCGAGAGACTCGGAAGAAGCATTCTTGGTGCCGGTCCGGGAGAGTTTGGCCTCGGACGGCAGGGAAGGCGGGTGGATTTCGGGGAAGCTCATGCCAGATGGCGTTTCGTTAAGCGCGGAGACGCAATGAGTGGAAACGGTCGTAAATGAGGCGCCCGTGATGGACAGCCGGCCAGTTCAACGACCCCCACCCTCGAGTGATGGCGGAATGTGCTCCCGTCCATGTGTGACAGGCAGTTTTGCGGAAACGCTGCACGAGGACGATCACCAGTTGATTAATCGACGGTGTGTGGGAGGCCATCTTCCGCCGTGCCTCCCCGCCAGGCTCGCCTAAGCGGTCGTCTCGCCTCGGGGCGCCTCGGGGGCGGGAGGTGTCGCTCCATTGGGGTGTGTAGCTGGGTCCATGTGACTCGGGAAGGGAGGGCTTGGGCGGATGAGGCTCTCTTCAACGTTGCACCGTCCGAATATGATACTGTGAGCTGGGGTCAGAGTAGCAAGGAAGGGCACCCCCCTCGGGGACAGGCGGATTGCAGAGCGTGGCCGGAATGTAACTGTACGCAGCCTTATCCGTACACCCACAACGGAAGCCGGGTCGGTAACGAGACGGTAAGACTTTCAAGTCTCAAATTCGATGATAATCCAACGGGGGGTACCCAGCTAACGTGGTGAAGCTCGCAACGGGTTACATGGATCTGCCAAGGGCGCGCAACGCGAGAGCCCGAGATGGACGAGGGAGGTCTCTTTTGTTTCCCGTGAGGCGTCAAAGGTTCGCTGCTGGCTTCTGTGGCGGGGTGAAGAACCAATTGAACAATCAATTGTTTTCAGTATCTCGAAAACCATTATCAAGCCCGTGCCAAGCTATTGGAAACCAGGGCAAGTTGAATATTTGGTGTTTGCCTCCAGATGTGGGGGAACATGAGGTTGCAATGATCTCGAATTCAGATTGACAGTGTGGAAAGTTGGATGAAACAAAGTGTCTGCTCGGATGGGGGGATGACTGAGAGAGTGGGTCCATGATCTTGGGGGCTCTTGCTCCCCCACAAATCCGCACAGCACCACTTGCAGCAATTTTCTCCGATTTGTTCGCGCTGGCTCAGGGTTTCACCGAGATCAAATTCGCCGATGTCGAATTGCCACAGTGCCAACAGTGCCTGTGTGAAATGCCCGCCTTACCGGGATGGCCTGCAGTCCCGACTCTCCGACCAGGGCGCCGGGTTCGCTGCCGTTAGTTCCTCACAATGGGGCCGTGGAGGGCCGCTCAGGGCCGATAGCTGCCATTTTGGCCGACGTTCATCCGCGACCTGCTCAGGTTTGGCATTTCCGTGGCTCCGTCCAGCATCTCTCTGCCGTTCTGCCGCCGATCAGTCGCTGTGTTGGTTGGTTCTGCTAACGAGTCCCCGACTCCTAATCACGCAGCGTCTCCATGCTGCCGCAATACCCGCCGCGCATGTTTAGAAAACTATCGCTTCGAGTTGCGATGGGGACCCCCAAGACCTGATGTCGGCCCTCACGGCCCTACCCAGTTGATCTGTCCCAGGATTTCCCCTGGGTGGGTTGCATTGACCCGCGAATGGGCAGCATGGTAACAAAGCATCTGGCAACACGCATTTGACTCTCAAGAGCTTCTTTTCAGCTGTTCAGTCCAGGCCGAGCTCCCTCCGTTTGGGTGAAACCAGTTATCGAATTGGCTCCGTGAGCCTTGCCAGCGGGACGGTACGGAACCGACGATCGACGATACACGGAGCTTTATTGTCATGCATGGCGCTAAGCTGCGGACTTTCCGCCGTCTCTCATACATACACGCGCCCCATATCAGACCGGTGATATATAAAAGCGCGGCAAGCTCTTCGCAAATCACACCCAACAGGAGGGGGGCGGGACAAGAGGACGTCCCTGTCCGGCCCAGCCAATCCGCATTGCCGGCCCTCCCCTGTCTAGGAGCTCGGCCCGGAGTCCCGTCCCACCACAGCGCGCCTCGCCGAATCCGATAAGGTCTTCTCCATGATTACCCAATTTTTGCAAAACCTCGATTCTTGATTCGACCTCTTCCATGTTTCGTCATCTCTCGGCTCTGAGGCTCAACACCAGAGCCGTTCTGCCGACTGTCCTGCCGTGCTGATCAACATTCGAGGGTGGATTCTCGCGTTTCGCTAATCCAATGCCCAGCGGAACTCAAGAGCCTACGGACGGCCCGCCGTCTGCGTGTTGGACGTTGAAGAAATCGGAATGGCAGACGAGGAGAACGCGCGCGCCAAGTGTTAGAAAGGACCGTTCATTGCCACCTGAGAGCTCGAAACGCCGAATCGTTGCAGTAGGGAAGTAACTATTAGTAAGTTGTTGGCCTGGCATCCAGTTTATGAAGGATTCGAGCTCTCGCTCAACCCCGACCTTTTTTATCGCCAACCCGGCCGTCACAAATCTCATGGGCAGGGGTATGTAATGCGGTCAGCCTAGATTTGTTTTGGTTAGCCGGAGGCAAGTCCTGAATGGAGATGCCGTTTTTGAACTGGGAACATCGCCACGTCCGGTTTGACTGATCGGCAGAGCCTAGAAACCCGTCGACCGAAGAGGCGGCGCGTGCCGTTGCTGCCCAAGGGCTCTCGTTCGTCTCGATTTTTTTTCTACTCGGCTCATGATCTCGCCCTGGACCCTTTCAATGTCTCGTTTTCGGCGTGGATGAGAAGGCTCATCTTGATGGCAACAATGGCCGACTTATTGGCCACCAGAGATACCTAACCAGAGGTCGTTTTGCGCCTCGCACTTGGCGCCAGGGATCCAACAAGATCAAGGTTGCCCTTCCTGGGGAACCCACGTTGCCGTTCCCACCCCACTCAACTAACCCCCCTTGCTCGGGTGCCGGAGCATGCGTTTTATGCAATAATCGTGTGGGTTACCCGGCCCTAGCTGCGTGCCAAACGATGCTACCGCTCACACGGTCCGTTCCTACCGATGTGGCTATTTACACCCGAGGGCAATAATCAAAAGGGAATCACGGATGGACGCCGTCAAGTGACACGACTCTTCTGTGGTCACTGACAGAAAGGACCAGTCTCAGACCACTCCCTTTCCCCAGTCCCACTCCCCCCATGGTGTGGCCCCTGTCTAGGTCGCTCCATACCGCCAATACCATGGTTTGGCCGAGGGGACTTGGACGGCGGGTACCCTTTGTATGCTCCGTCTCTCACAGGGTCCATCTTTTGCTTGTTCTTCCCTCCCACGGAGCCCCCATTCCCATCCCTCCACGGCCTGGCTCCGTTCGTCCCCCCCATGATACCGTTTTCATATCTCGCGGTTAATGTTCGGGAAGGGCTGCCCCAGCTGCTTGGCCATTCTGAGCTGCCGTTCACTTATATACGTTTCCTCGTCTCCCTCTCCCCTGGTGTTCAGTCTCGAGGTGAAACGTACCATAACAGCTGTGCTGTGATCCCCCCGCCTCTCCAACGCCACACTCGCTAGCAGCAAGAGCATCCCCTGTCTCAACCCACGCGTTTTAGAGTCAGGATTGGCATAGTAGCACCTGTCGTCCGTTCATACCGTCTCCAGTAGACGAGATCGAAGCAGGGATCAAAATGGCAGCACTTGAGCCAATGGCGAGTGTCGAACTCGGACGGGATATCGACCCGAATGTGTCGCCGGTCGGCAGCATCGACACCAACACCACCACCAACACCACCCCAGACACTGAGTTCTCCCCCCCGGAAAGCCCAATCCAACGGAGCGGGCCCCCGAAGGACGTGAGGACGCTGGCGAAGGCCAAGCTGGCCACCTTGACCACAGAGGAAAAGGTTTACTGCACCGCAGACCCGTTTTGACGACACACGGAGAATTGACAGTTAGCAGGTGTCTCTGCTGACCGCCGCAGACTTTTGGAGAACCAAGGCGATCCCGGCCAAGGGCATCCCGGCGGTCAAGACCAGTGACGGGCCGAACGGTGCTCGTGGTGGCATCTTTGTCGGAGGCACAAAGGTGAGCTTTGGGAGAAGGAAGATGAGATGCCCAGTGAACGAACGGCCCTTTGGTGCTGATGATTGAAAACAGGCGGCACTTTTCCCCTGCGGTGTTTCCCTGGCGGCAACATGGAACAAGGACCTCCTCTACCAGGTCGGCCAGCACCTAGCTGAGGAGACCAAGGCTCGGTCAGCCGACGTTCTCCTCGCGCCCACCGTTTGCATGCACAGGCACCCGCTGGGAGGGAGGAACTTTGAGTCCTTTTCCGAAGACCCTCTCCTGACTGGCAAGCTGGCTGCCCAGTACATCAAGGGTCTCCAGGAGAGAGGCATCGCTGCCACCATCAAGCGTTAGTTCGCTCAACAGAAGACATCAGAAAAGGGGGGCGATGCTGACCATTAGCAGACTTTGTTGGCAACGAGCAGGAGACGCACAGGTTGACCATCAACTCGATTGTCGCCGAAAGGCCGCTCCGCGAGCTCTACCTGCGTCCGTTCGAGATTGCAGTCCGCGAGGCCAAGCCCTGGGCGCTCATGTCTTCATACAACCTCGTGAACGGCGTCCACGCTGACATGAACACGCATGTCCTCAGGGATATTCTCCGCGGCGAGTGGGGGTATGATGGGTAAGTGGCAACTCGGCCAAGCCTGGCGATAAGCGAGGGAGAAAAGGGGGGGGGGATCAATCAGCTGACAATTTCCCACAAGAACCATCATCTCGGATTGGACTGGCGTCAACTCAACCGTCGAGTCGATTGTAGCCGGGTGCGATGCCGAATTCCCCTTCTCTACCAACTGGCGGTTCGAAAAGGTTCTCGAGGCCCTCAAGGAGGGGAGGATCGCCGAGGTCGATATCGATCGGGCAGCCGAGAATGTCCTCACTCTAGTCGAGCGGACGAAGGGGAGCGACATGTCAGCCGAGGCCGACGAGAGGGAGGACGACCGCGAGGAGACGAGGGAACTCATCCGCGAGGCTGGTGTGCAGGGTCTGACGCTCCTGAAAAACGAAGGGTCTATTCTGCCCATCAACCCGGCGACGGCCAAGGTTGCCGTGATCGGGCCAAACGCCAACAGGGCGATTGCGGGAGGCGGCGGAAGTGCCAGTCTCAACCCCTACTACAACACGCTGCCCCTGGACAGCATCCGCAAGGTTGCCCGGCAACCCGTCACCTTCAGCCAGGGATGCCACATCCACAAGTGGCTTCCCGTGGCGTCCCCCTACTGCTCCGACAAGACCGGGAAGCAGGGTGTGTCGATCGAGTGGTTCACGGGTGACAAGTTCGAGGGCCAGCCGACGGTGATCCAGCGCCGGACCAACACAGACCTGTTCCTCTGGGACTCGGCACCCCTGGCCGAAGTCGGACCCCAGTGGTCGGCCGTTGTGACCAGCTACCTGACGCCCCCGAGCACGGGAACGCACACGCTCTCCTTCATGTCGGTCGGCCCGGGCAAGCTCTACGTCAATGGCAAGCTCGCGCTGGACCTCTGGGACTGGACCGAGGAAGGCGAGGCCATGTTCGACGGCTCCATCGACTACCTGGTCGACGTCGAGATGCAGGCCGGCCGGCCCGTCGAGCTCCGCGTCGAGATGACCAACGAGCTGCGGCCGCTGTCCAAGCAGAAGCAGTTCAATATCACGCACAAGTACGGCGGGTGCCGCATCGGCTTCAAGGCGGAGGACCAGGTCGACTACCTCCAGGAGGCCGTCGATGCCGCCAAGACTGCCGACGTGGCCGTGGTCATCGTCGGCCTGGATGCCGAGTGGGAGTCGGAAGGCTACGACCGCCAGAACATGGACCTCCCCTCGGACGGCAGCCAGGACCGCCTCGTCGAGGCCGTGCTCAAGGCCAACCCGCGGACCGTCGTCGTCAACCAGTCGGGCTCCCCGGTGACCATGCCGTGGGCGGACCGTGTGCCCGCCGTCTTGCAGGCGTGGTACCAGGGCCAGGAAGCCGGAAACGCCCTCGCCGACGTGCTCTTTGGCCTCCAGAACCCCAGCGGCAAACTTCCGGTATGATAAGTTTCCTTCTCTCTTCTTCTCTCTATCATCGTCCCCTAACTCTTTTCTGTTTAGTGCACCTTCCCCCGCCGCCTCGAAGACACGCCGGCCTACCACAACTGGCCCGGCGAGAACCTCGACGTGGTCTACGGCGAGGGCCTGTACATTGGCTACCGGCACTACGACCGCACGGGCCTGCCGCCGCTGTTTCCCTTTGGCCACGGCCTGTCGTACACGACGTTCGAGTACGGCCGGCCCTCGCTCAGCGCCAAGGTGCTGCAGCCCGAAGACGGCGGCTCCATCGAGCTGGTCGTGGCCGTCAGCAACGTCGGCGCCGTCGCCGGCCTGGAGACGGTCCAGGTCTACGTGCGCGACGACAAGTCCCGCCTGCCCCGGCCCGAGAAGGAGCTGGTGGCGTTTGAAAAGGTCCGGCTCGAGGCCGGCGAGACGAGGCATCTGCGGATAGCCATCGACAAGTATGCCGTGGGCTACTTTGATACCGCGCTGAACAAGTGGATTGCCGAGGCGGGTACCTTTAAGGTCTTGGTTGCTGCCTCGGCGGCGGATGTCAAGTATGTGCTTCCTTCTCCTCTTCTCCTTTTCTCTTGTTCCGGTTGTTTTTGCTAACGCGATGGGTTTGTAGGTATGAGGTCTCGTTTGAAGTCAAGGAGTCGTTTACGTGGGTGTTTTAAGGGGGGTGGTCGGTCGGCTGGGTTGCATCTTTTTTTCTTGTATATGCCACAAACACGCCACGCCATCGTGTGTGTGCCCCCTTTCATCTCAAGTTCTACCTCCCCCTCCGGGGTACATACCCACCGAACCATTGGCCCTTGATGTAGGAGTTCTGCGTGCCAGGTTTACATCGCTCCCCCGCTAGAAACGCTCGTAGTGCAGCGGGGGAGCGGCGGCTCGTGTTCCGCCAGTTTTAAGACCCAGAAGGGTCAAGGTTCGATTCTGAACCACGAAGTAAAACTTTCCTTTGGAGGTTTTCGTAGCCGAGTACCCCGCGGAGCGGGCTACTCGGTGAGCTTTTTGAGTTTTTCTCCCTTGCTTTTTTGCTGTTCTGTTCTATCATCGATCGACAGACAGTCAGTAAATTGCCCTTGATGCTCCTCTGGAACTACCGAGGACCAACATTAAAAGAGGAACTTTACTCACAACTGTCAACGTAAACACCCCCCGCCTACTGGTAGTAGTAACATGGAGTGCAATTCTAAAGATTCACCCCTCACCAAACACTCACCATCTCCGTATTTCTGTCTTCAGCAAATCGCAAATGCCATTGATGAAGTTGGTTGTGTTGAGTGACGAATGCATTTCCTCTGCCCCGGACGGCATCTCAATTTCCGGATCCTCGGAAGTCGTGCCGCGCGCGTTCCGGGCCCGTGGCGCCTGGACTCGAATGGCGCGGAAATTGAGATTTGGAGAAGAGGAGGACCCGAGCTTGAAGCTCTTGAACCCAAGGAATCAATCAAGAGTCGTTGGGTGCGGAAACATAACACCGAAAAGAAAGCAATCGGGAAGGGTCCATGGCATAAATCGAGCTGCTCAGTGAGACTGTCAAAAGGAAATGGCATTTCCAGCAGTTTGGTCCAGCTGAGGCTGTCAGGGGTGCCTCCGCCGATCTCAGCCCACCAGCTGTGGCCCCGCAGCGCCTAGGCCTGCATGGGTAGCCCTGGTTAGCGGCCTCTTTCGGTCGTCGGACAGCTCAGCGACGCACCCCAATTCGACTTTTTGACAGGACATAGGAACCCCTATTATTCCACCTCGACGCCATCCATCGCCAACGCCATACTCACGCTCGTTGGCACGATTGGGCGCATGCTGCATGGATAAGGATACCTAGAAAGCAGCCACGTCAACTGCTGCTCCCACGTCGACCCTCTCTCGCCGACGCTGCCTCGCTCGCAACCTCGATCGCGATCCTCGGGATATTCCAGACACCGACGACCCGGCCCCATCCCCCAACCCGTTGTGGCGCGGAAGAGAGCCCCGGGGCATGGCTACGCCGAGCCTTCAACATGGCTCGGCCGTATAGTACCAAGAGCAGCTTCAACTACCCTCCGCGGTACTACCCGGACAACTCGACCTCGCTGTTCGACGACCTCCGCGCACTTGTCGGTCATGCGATCCGCGCGCTGGTCCGCTTCTGGCGCGAGCGCGGCCGCCACATGGTGTTTGCTACCCTGCGCTCATCGGCCCACCGTCTACGCCAGAACCTGACTTACAATCGCTTGTTCAGCTTCCCGCACCTGCTCGTCGCCGCGTGGGTGGTGGCGCTGCTTTGGGGAGAGAGATGGGCGTTCCACTCCAAGGTGGAGAGTTGCCACTGGAGTAATTGGGAAAGCTGGGTACGTATGACAAACAACGACACAAGAATGGAATTGTGTGACGTGAAGAGAGGTGCTAACATGTGGCTTTTTTTACCCCATAGCCTCCCGGCGCAGACCCCCACCGCGTTGCCCTCGTCGCTGACCCGCAGCTCATCGACGCTAAATCGTACCCCGGCCGCCCATGGCCGCTGACTCCATTGACGATGCGAATCACCGACAACTATCTCAGCCGCTCTTACAACCAGCTGCAATGGCAGCTCAACCCCGACAGCGTTTTCTTCCTGGGCGACTTGTTCGACGGCGGCAGGGAGTGGAAGACGGAGCATGGCCAGTTTGAGGACCCGACATGGGGTCCGCACCCGAAGGACGAGCAGAAGTACCTAAAGAAGTGGCACAAGTCGTACGGAGAGGTCTACTGGCTGCAGGAGTTTGCCAGGTTTGGGAACATCTTTCTGAACCCCTGGGTCAAGGCGGGGGCAAAACAAGGTGTTGGGCACAATAGGAGGAAGCTGGTCGCGAGTCTACCTGGGAATCACGACCTGGGGTTTGGCGACCAGATCAAAGTATCCGTGAGGGACAGGTTCGAGACGTACTTTGGCGAGGGCAACAGGGTCGACATTATCGGGAATCACACCTTTGTCTCGGTCGACACCGTCTCGCTGAGCGCTGCTTCCTCGGTCGAGGCCAAGCGACACGATCTGGGCGCTATTTACAAGCCGGTGGAGCGCTTCCTAAACGGCGTCAAGACGGAAAAGCAAAAGGCGGTTGACAGAGAGCTGCGCTTTCTCCGGGGAGAGGTCCGGGAGGGCCAGTTCAAGCACAAGATCGAGGGATTAGAAGAAGCCAGGTTTGACGACAAGCCAACCCTCGGCAACAATGCGCCAGAACTACCAACGATCCTGCTAACGCACGTACCGCTCTACCGACCGCCCGGCACACCATGCGGGCCGCTGCGCGAGAAGTGGCCTCCCACCAACCCCCCCAAGGGGCAGACGGCGCCCGTCATGCCCGACCACCGCAACGCCATCTCGGTCTCGCGAGGCTACCAGTACCAAAACGTCCTCAGCGAGCAGGACTCGGAAAAGCTCGTCAACAAGGTCGGCAACATCGTCCACGCCTTCTCGGGCGACGACCACGACTACTGCGCCGTCACGCACTCGGACGCGCAAGCCAACGTGCCCGAGATCACCGTCAAGAGCATCAGCATGGCCATGGGCGTCTCCAAACCGGGCTTCCTGCTCGTGAGCCTGCACAACCCAATCGACCCAACCACAGGCACGCCCCTCAGCAGCACCACGGGCGGCGGCGGCGGCGGCGGAGGCCAGCAGCCCCCCCCCACCCTCCAAACCCACCTCTGCCTCCTCCCCAGCCAGCTCTCCACCTACCTCCGCTACGTCACCTTTGGCCTGGTGACCATCGCCCTCCTCACCATCCGCGCCTGTTTGGTCCCGCTGCTGGGCCTCCGGCCCTTTGCCCTAGACCCCCTCGACACCCTCCCCCCCTTGCGCCCGCCGCCTGCCGGGAGCAGTAGCAGCAGCAGCAGGAGCAGGAGGAGTGTGTTGCCCATGTTCAAGGCCAAGGTCGAGGACTATGACGAGTATGAGCTGCCGCGTGGGTTTTCGGCGTCGCATTTCCTGAACGGTGGTGGTGGTGGTGGTGGTACGCGTGATCGGAGCGGGAGCGGGTCGGGGGCTTCTTTTTCTACTATGGGAGGGGTCGCCGCGCAGGCGGCTAGGAATGCTGGTGGTAGTCCCTTAAAGGGGGGCGGCCATGGGGATGGTGGTGGTGGTGGGAGGAGGAAGATGGCTCATGGGAAGGGGTCGTCGGGTGGTGGGAAGTGGGCTGCTACTGGTGGTGGTTGGGCGGGAGGGAGGGCCAGGGCGGCGCCGAGGATTGAGATTCCGAGTGAGAATGAGGAGGAGCTCGAGGAGTATGCGGGCAAGTGGAAGGCGGCGGCGGTGAAGAGGAGGGCGCAGACGCCGAGGTCGGTGGTGGGGACTGTGCTGGCCGAGTTGTGGACTACTGTTTGGAGGGTTGCGTGGATGGCGGTCGGGTTCTTTGCGTGGTTGACTTGGAACGGGTAGGAGGGGGATGGGATAAATGGGGTGTATGATACATGGGTAAGGTGTATTTTGGGAAGGTTGAGGTTGCATAATGCTTAGTATGGCGGTTTGTATATGGACATACACCTACCTAGGTAGTCACACACTTCCATCCAAAACGTCGACTCTAATTTACATAGTACGCATGTCGAAGCTTGTCCTGTCTGCCAGGTCTGCATTCTTCCCTTCCACGCATATACGGGTACAAGGTTTCTTTTCTTTTATTACCATATTCGGATAGTCATAGTCATCCAGGGCATTATCTCGCCCCAGAACCACGCCATGCTGATCACGCACAGAGCGGGAAGGCTACCCGCCGTCGCGTTAAGCGGTTGCAGGCCAACAGGCCAATGACGTCGCGTAGGGCTGGGATCTAGCGCGCCTGGGGATCCGGGGATCCACCAATAAGTTGCTCCGCCTTGGACGGGCAGCTCCGATCACCTCTTGGACTTCTTGGACTTGGGGAACAATCAAGCCATTGGGAGGCCCGGACGGGTTGTTGGTCATCACTGATGTTGTTGGAACAAGGTAGTGTTTCTGGGCGTCTCGTTTACTGTTTAAAATAAAAGGAAAGAGGAGTCTAGAGTGGCAGAGTTGCGAAATACAGGGCTGAGCTGGAACCCCCCTGCCCCCTGCATGTTCGAGTTAATGAGTGACGCCAAAAACCGCGTCAGAAACGCGCTTTGCTGGAAGCAGCTAAAAGTGGTCGGTCGCCCAGCCAGCGAGCCAGCCAGGCTTCCAGGGTTGCAAGGTTGCCAGGTTGCCAGTTGCAAGGTCTGTGAGCTGCATTTCCAGCTGCTGCCAGCCTTTTTGTTTGCCAGCATTTTGCTCCCGCTCCATTGCTTCTTCTCTTCAACTCTCCAGCTTCTTGTCGCTGCCACCTCAGATTTGGTCCAATTTGAGCAATCTCAAGCCAACAATTCCCACATCCAGGGCTCACGAACCCGTTTGTCTGCAAAATTACCAACCTCGGGTGTCCAGTCTCTGCTTTTTCACTGCCTTTCTTTTTCTTCCCCGCTCGACACTGTCATCTCTCCAGTCGTGTGTCCGTAGCTCGGCTCGTCTTTCCATCATCGGCTCCGCCCCATCGCCGCCCCATCTCACAGCTTTCAGCCCACAATATGGCCCCTCTCAAGCGTAAGGCCGGCGGCGACGCTGGTGCGGACCCGAAAAAGGCCAGGCAGGGCAACATCACGTCCTTTTTCGGCGCACCCAAGCCGTCACCCACGGCTGGCAGTGCAAGCAAAGCTGGTGCTGAACCCCCAGCTATCAAGTTCGACAAGGCGAAATGGGTCGCTACTCTGACACCCGAGCAGCGGAAGCTGCTCCAGCTCGAGATTGACACGCTGCACGAGAGCTGGCTGTCTCTGCTCAAGGAGGAGCTTGTCACCAAGGAGTTCCTGGAGCTCAAGAAATTCCTCGACCGCGAGACCGTCGCGGGCAAGAAGTGGTTCCCGCCCAAGGAAGACGTTTACAGCTGGTAAGCTTCCCCCAAGTTCAACAATGGCGACAACTTCATAACTAATAATCTTATTTCCCATGTCTCCAGGTCCCGCCACACCCCCTTCAACACGGTAAAAATCGTCATCCTCGGCCAAGACCCCTACCACAACCTCAACCAAGCCCACGGCCTAGCCTTCTCCGTCCGGCCCCCCACCCCGGCCCCGCCCTCGCTCAAAAACATGTACACCTGCCTCAAGACCGACTACCCCTTATTCACCCCACCCCTGAACAAGGCCGGCCTGCTCACGCCCTGGGCCGAGCGGGGCGTGCTGATGCTCAACACGTGCCTGACGGTGCGCGCGCACGAGGCCAACTCGCACTCGAACCGGGGGTGGGAGCGCTTCACGCAGCGCGTCATCGACCTCGTGGCCGCGCGCCGCGCCAAGGGCGTCGTGTTTCTGGCCTGGGGCACGCCCGCGGGCAAGCGCGTCGTCAAGGTCGACGGGAAGCGCCACCTGGTCCTCAAGAGCGTGCACCCATCGCCGCTGTCGGCCAGTCGCGGGTTTTTTACCTGTGGCCATTTCAAAAAGGCGAATGAGTGGTTGGCGGAAAGGTATGGGTCGGATGGGAGGGTGGATTGGGCGCTTGTGGAGGGGGCGAGTGTTTTTGAGGAGGAGGACGAGGGGAAGGAGGAGGAAGGGGGGGGAGTGGTAGAGGGAGAGGTAGAGGTAGAGGGGGAGGAAGAGAAGAAGAAGAAGGGGAGTGACGAAGTGGAGGCGGCGGTTGTCAAGGCTTCGGTTGTTACAGGCAATGTTGCTGCTGCTGCTGCTGTAGCAGTGGACGGCAAGGAGAAGGAAACGGCCTTGGAGAAGAAGGAGGCTGCTAAAGAGGCTGTTGAGGGTGATGAGAACGCTGCGCCTGAGGTTGCGTGAGGCCTGAGACTGGTGCGATTTTCCTGTTGACATTTTCTTTGTTGGGAACGGGAGGGCGCTATACAGCTTACCTTCACCGAGGATGTCTTGTTTCCATTTGGGTGTTGAGGTTATCCTGTCTGGTCAAGGATTCCCATTTGGATCCGCCAGACAGTCTCGCACTCACGGGTCAGCCATTTTCTATATGGCAATATTGCAGTTGGGGAACAGGGAATGACGGCGCCGGTTTCCGTCTGCCCGTTGAATCATGGTCAGGACCTGGATTCGTCGAACGCCGTGTATGTACATATCTCGTTATGTCGGGTTGCTAGCACACCACATTAGCAGCGGTGTGGTTGGCATGGCCCCGAACGGTAGGAGTCAAGTTAGGAAATAAATGCTCCGAAAGTCTAGATTAGCGTCAAGTTTGTGGGTAGTTAATCTGTAGTGGAAGCTGTATATGGATCATGCTCCCTCACCAGTGGAACCTTGACGGGTCTTCTGACAATGTTGACAATATAGGCTTGACATGTATGTATATTGGGTGTTTTTATTTAACTATCCGCAATGCCGGATGCGAGCAAGAATGAAGCACTCGGAGTTCTCGACAACGGTGGTTTCCCGAAGAGCTTATTTCGTCCATACTAGGGCGGATTACGTGCCATACATTTCACCGTTCATTCGATAGTAGCCTCCGTTGTCTGTCTTGCCATTATCCCGTCCCAGGCTTACGCAGGCTTTGGTTCTAGGCAAGCTCCGACATATGGTGTCTTCCGGCGTTCCGAGAGGGATGCGGTCCGGACCCTTTTAGGCCGTCTCAGGCCTGCGTCTTGTCCGAGTCATGTGTTCCCGGAAACTCGGGTTTGACCGTCTTCGGTCCTCCCGTGGCAGTGGGTGGGATTTTATGCCGAAGCAACGTGTGTTTGTTTCAGAAAACGAACCCCTTGAAGAGTATGGAAAGGAGCAGATATAATTCCAGAGAAGCAACGCCAGCAACAGCGCCCCAGATTGTGCGGTCCGTACCTGGTGGCAGCAAGAAGGAGTTCTTTGGAGGCGGGAGTCAGAGGGCCGAAAAATTAAACGGGAAAAGGAAGAAAGAAAGAATGAAAAGAGGAAACAAGATGCAAGATGCAAGCCACAGGATTCCGAGATAGGAAAGCGTCCCACTCGAACACAGACGTTGATTGGCTGCAACGGAATATCAGGGGCCTTGGCAGCAAACCTGCGACATGGAGCCCAATGTGCACACACCAATTCGTGGATCAGCTCGTCAACCCATCAACCCACATAGATTGGCGAGAACTTATGCCCCAAGGGGCCCAATGGAAGCTGAAACCTGGGTATCGCGGATAGAATCTGTTTTTGTGCCTAAGCCGACATCTGCTCGGTGTTGCATTGGCATCTTCTGGTCCGCTGGGTGTCGTGCCGATGCCGAAGGTTGAGTGGGCTCCGTGTGTTGACAGACAGCCTGCATGACCACCCTGCATGCAGGTCCAAAGCTCGCTTCTCGATCTCATGCAAGAAAGCCCCGGCCGACCACATCTCTCCGGCCAGCCAAAACCGACGGTGAGCGGAATTGGAGGGGCTCATCCGTTGCGCGAGTGGCAGCGCTCTACCCCCCATGTCTCGGTGCAATGCGTTCGAGGCTGGTTGGCTGTCAGGTTCAAGTCGGGAATCGCGTTCTTCCCAAGCGATCGCGACTGGACAAACCTTGACGCGCCACGCCAGCTCAGAACCCCCGGGGTTCATCAGCAACCAATCACCCACTTATTGACCCACGATCGACTTCACAGCTGACTGGCTGTGATAGGGTTTGTGCACAACGTGGGATGATGAGCTGGCACTGACCAAATCATGCACGCGCGACGAGTGAGCTGCCGGCAATTGGGACAACGAGAGCGAGCAAGGAGCCGTATTTGTGCTGCTCTCTCACTACAGATACGCGGGCGGATTTCTGGTTTCTCTCGGTGGATGGGTGACATTCCGGGGGAGGCCCGGAAGTGGCGTTCGCGAAATTGATTGCTGCAGGTCGGTGTTCAGGTGCAACGTCCAAATGCCGTGCCGAGAGTGGCCAGAGCCAGACGCTGGGTTCCGGAAATCGTGGGAGATGGGAAGGGACGTGTTGATCATCCACACCAGCAAAAGACATTCATTGCGTCCGGGGCTTGGAGAGACGCAGCTGCCTGGCTTTGATATCGGTCGTCCGCTCTTAGACGGATGAAGCCGAGAGGCAAGGAGGGTATATTCTGGAGAACTGCGAGATCTCAAATCTGTGGAGCATTCAGTTCTGGGAACTTGAACACGAAACAAGGACAAGAAAAAGCAAGAGCGGGATAAACCCTGAAGTCGGACCCTGCCCAGTCTGCCACTGCGCCTTCCCTCCCGCCCGCACTCCACGTTGAAGCATCAGGCAAGAACGACTCACAGCCCGGTCCCGGAGCCAGATCGTCGTTTGGTCAGAAAAAGACCACGGCGTGCCGACCGTTGAAGATCCCCGCCGGACACATCCATCGTCAAGCACTCATTGCCAGTGAAATGGCGACCAATGCGGGGGCAGCCAACGTTTATGTGAGAAAACCCCAACACCAGCATCGCGCCCAGAACAAGGTTTCATTTAAAATATGATAAAGAGCCGGAACACAAACCATCAGGCAAGCCAGGTGCTGTGAGGGTGCCCGCCCAATGCGCTGGTCCTGTTCCTGAATGGGAAGCATCAATTCGTTAGTGAGGGCAGCTGTTGCTCGGGAGGTAAAGTTAGGGACAGAGCCCAATCCTGATTCAGCCTAGCATCCAAGACACCCCCTCAGGTATCTTTTTGCGGCATCTCCCAGCCAAACGGAACTTGAGCTCTGAATGAGAGGCGGCCGAGCCAGCACTGACCTGGCTAGGAGCAATTTCCTGTCGCGCACCTTGGCCGAGATCGCGAGCCCCTGAAGAGTCTCTCAACGCCCACTGTTACAGAGGGGCCGCTTTCTTTCCTTTCATCTTGCTTTCGCACCTCCAGTTTGCATTCTTGCATCATCCATCCGCTTCAAGTCTTTTTCTTTAATTCGATACCCTTTCACCTTACAGAGTACCAGCACCTTACACATTGTCTGGCCATTACCTATCTAGTTCAGCCTTTTAATCCCGGACCGGCACTGAATCGACGCTAACGTTACTGCGCGGTGCGACCGAGACCCAATCGTTCAGGGACCCCGAACTTCCAGCTCCCAAGCTCGCTCTCGCCTGACCATTTTATTCCTTTTTTTCCGCGTCTCGAGACGTCGCATAGCTGCAACATATACTTATCTCCCACCTCGGCATTTCGAACCAGGCCGCCGAACTCTCCTTTTCCGTCCAACCTGTGTCATCGACCAATCCCATCCCGACTTATACACATTCCACATTTCTGAGACTGGCCGCGGTAACCCAACATGGTGAGCCTCTTCTCCCGCCTCAAGGGCAGGGACGGCAAGGCCAAATCCAAGAAAGGCGCGCTCGATCAGCTTGCGGACCAGCAGCCGCAAAAACCGCGCTGGGATGACGCGTGGACTCGCAAAACGATTGAACCCGAAGAGGTGCAGCAGTTGATTCGGTTCTGCACCGCGGAGCTCAAGGCACGAGGTATGACATCAGATTTCGGCCCTGCTGCGCCCGCCTTCCACATGAAGCGGCCAGTCCCCTGGCGCCATGTGCCACAACAGCAAGCTAACGGCACCCTGCAGCTCTCGATCTCCCTTTTCTGCTTCTTCCTTTCCGGCCGACTTCCGATCCGAGCGCCGTCCGTACGTTCGTGCGACACTTTTTCGATGGCAAAGATGGCGGTCAAATCCTTCGCGGAGAGGCCTTGGCTCAGGAGCTACGGATGACGGAGCCAATGGTACGATTGATTAACCACCCTGGCGCTGCAGATTGGGGTTGAGATGCTGACAGCAGCGGTCACAGGTCATTTCAGGTGTGGTCAAATGGTGCTGGAGCAGACTCCAGGGAGGCGTCGTTGGCTGGGACTCGTACGAGCTCTTCAAAGTCGGAGAGCAAGGTATGCCGCAACCGCTGGCAGGTACAAGGGGACCGTGGCCGAACTAACCCCGCGCGCAGACTCGCAGATGGCTAGAGACTCTTTCAAGACGTTCATCCCTATCAGTGCGGAGAATGACGCTCGGGCTAAGATCATCTTTGACTTCTTCGACCTTCTCGCGGCGATTGCTGCCCATAGCAAGATGAACGGGTTCGGAGGGCGCAAGCTTTCGCGCATGGCTGCTTGGTGGGCGTTCGAGCACAATGATAACGGCAGTGGGTTTGAGGGCGGGTACAAGTCGTGGCTCAGGCAAGTTCTCCCCCCCCCTCTGCTCCCCCCGGATTCCCATGTGTTGCTAACAGTTTACCTGGCAGTGCGGCCGATGCCTCGAGTCATCTCTTCTTTGCCTATCTCCGGTCTCTCGCGCCTGAGCCCACCCGCGGCGGCATCTCGCTGCTACCCAGGTCGCTCGAGAAACTACTGCAGGAAACCGAATATCCGCCCCAAAAACCATCGCTCCTGCAGACGTCGACGAATAGGGTTGCCATGATTGTCGATACTGTGTCGCCCACACCATTCGCCCTGTTGCGGAGGGCCAACCATTTCCAGTACCGCGAAGAAGACAAGGCGCTCAAGGAATGGTCCGAGTTCGACGATCCCATACAGGCTCTAACCGAGGAGTGCCGCCGAGTTCTTAGGGCGATTTCCGCGGCGAACCAGTCGCAGGCTGTTTCGAGTTCGAAGCATTCCACAAGCCTTCGCGATGCCTCCTGGTCTCGGTTTGAGGATATTGGTTTCGCAAGCGCGCTTGAGGAGGACGATATGGAGGACGAATCGACGCTTGCCAAGCGGCGACGGCAGCAGGGGCTGAGGACCACGCCCGCCTCTGGTAACGGCGATTTGGGGCGGCCGATTACACCCTCGTGGGCCGATTTCCTCTCATCCGGCTTCGTCGACGAGCGTGGGGCATCGAACATGCTGCTGCCCCCCGACAAGGTTCTGCCTCCGATCGATACGAAAGTTCGACAGCGCAGCTCCCAATCTCACAGGCCGAGACTGGAGACCGATCACTACCTTGAGCCTGGCGAGCTGGCGAGCATTGTCCGGTTCGATCTCGATGACTCATTCTGGTGGGTGTGGATGAGCAGTTTGGCGCCCGAAGAGACACCCGAGAGGAAGGCGGCCTTTGGGCGCTGCGCCGTGATAGAGACACTGATCATGGCCGGCCGGTGGCTTGTCATGGAGGAGATGGTCAAGGGGGCAGCTCCTGACCCGGAGGAAGGCGCCTACATCGCGGAAAAGAAGGGGTTCTTCAGTTGGACGCGTCGCGGCAAGGGGCTTAATAGGAGAAAGTCTACCGGAAAGCATGCCCTGGACAACGTTGACGGCCGTTTGAAATCGGCTGCCACCATGGGCGTCAGCAAAACGAGCATTGGCCCCGATCAGCAAGCCAGGATCCAGGCTGCTGCGATGCAGCTCCAGCGGCAGGAACAGCAGAAGACTCAGGAGCAGTTGCTGGAGCGGAGGGGAAGGAAGGATACGGATTGGTTAGCTGAGAAGACCAACAGCGTCTTCACCCTTCAGCCCAGTATCTTTAAAGAGGCATCTCCGGCTGTCAAGTGGGCCAACAAGTATGACAAGGAGGCGATACGAGACGCTTATCTTGCGAATACGAATGCCGGTCGTGGCCTTGAAAGCACGACGTCGCTCACCAATGGACACGCGGCATCTACGACGAGCGAACAGGAACATCCACCTGAACTACCCCCGAAGTTGCCATCGTCGACCTTACGGCCCGACCCGGTCACGACGACCAGCCCGTCCTCGGACCCGCGACGTAACGAGACCCCGACCCCGTCGACACCGAAGCGGGAAGAAGGGGGACTGGAGATGCCCAAGGACATTCATCCAGCAGAGCGGGTGGCCAGCCCAGTGCCACCGCCGAAGGAGCCCGAGAGTATGGAATTGGCGCGAGAGCAGATGGTCTCTCCCGAGCCTGACCTGAGCCCCGAGAGGCAGAAGCAAAAGAAGCTTCACAAGGAGGTTGCCAAGCCTGGCGGTGGCAATGGCTTCAAGAAGCTGTTCAGCCGTAAGAACAGGGGGTCCAAGCTTCCTGAGAATGCTGCCGAGCAGCTCAGGTCATTCGTCGCTACCGCCGATCAGTCTTCTCCTGCGCCTACCGCTGCCGCTCCGCCAGCTGTCCCCCAGAAGGCCGCGCAGCGGGAAGAAGCCCAGCGTACCGCCTCAAACGAGGAGCCTGCTGTCCTACCGAAGCCCCAGGTCATGCCGACTCGGGTTCCGGTTCCGACCCCGTCTCCCGTTTCGCCGCCTCCTGTCCGTGCTCCCGTAGCTGTTCCGCAGGCGGTACCTGAGTCGCCCGCTCCGGTCTCGCCGATGAGCATGAGAGACGCTGCTGCGGCGAAGGAGGAGCTTTCTAGCTTCAACCAAGGCCCACTCCTTGATCAGCCTGCGTTCATCCCTGATGATGATGATGAGGATGATGCCGATGATGCACTGCCCCCTCCGATTAGCAGACATTTACCTCGCGTTTCGTCGCCAGTGTCACCGCAACCCGAGGAAGAGCAGGCAGCACCTCCCCCGGCGCCTGTGGCTCTTGCCGTCGACCCGCAAGACCGGTGGGCGCAGATCCGTAAGAACGCTGCCGAACGGGCTGCTTACCGCCAGTCGGTGCAGCCCGCCAGGGCCTCTGGAAGTCTGGGTGATGATGCCAGCAGTGAAGAGAGTAAGCCATCCTGAACACCCAGCCTCACCAGGTTTTCAACTAACTGACTGTCCTTAGCGATCGAGTCCCGCGTCGCCCGCATCAAGGCCAGAGTCGCCGAGTTGACTAGCAGTGCCGAGGGAACGGGAGGGCCCGGTGCTCGCGTGCCGCCGCCCCCGATCCGTCGTTAGTAGTCACGATGCAGTTGCATCGAGCTAATTGTCCCGACAGCGCTGGAGCTCGCCCGTGGGATGTGAACAAAAAAAGAGATTGAAACAAAGGTGGAAGAACAAAAGTCGAACCCTTTCTCTTCCTGCCTGTCCGATCGGGCATTTTCGTTTCTTGTTTTGCGATCGGGCCATGCTACGCCAGCCCCTTTTCTCTCTTTCTCTCGATGGATTCAAGGTTCGCAGTCGACACCCGGCACTCGTAATATACCACCAATTTTCTATTTATTTATTTTCAACCTCCTGGCGAAGAGGGGCAGGATTATTATTGCAGCTTAGCTGCTCTGCAGAGCTTTGTTTTTCGACTTTGGCTTGCCCCCGATGATACCACTAGAAAAGTTTGCGGACTAGCCGAACAGTACAATGGAATCTCTCTCCTTTCTACCGACTACTGGTCTTGTATCCTTGATGGGTGTCTTGCTGTCAATCACTACGAGATCATACGTAGCAGTTGTGGTGGTTCTTTGAGTACATATTATTATAGTTGGATAACTTGAACACTTCCATCGTCTCATCTATAGGTATCCCCATCATCATACACCACCCTGCAGCAGTAATGTACGAGTGTGCCGTACTGCACAAGTAGTTACACGCTCATCCGAGCATCTAATCAACCATCTCCCTCTAAAAATGCAAATGATGGCACATCCACTTCTCGCGTTTTCGCCCCTTTTTGAGTCGAGAATCGCTCGCCGCAAATGGCTGTTGCCTCCCTTAGGGAGAAAAAACGACTCCTTCCTTCCACTCCACGCCGGCTGGTGAAGAGAGAAAGAAAGAAGAAGACCAGACCCAAATTCGCTGCCGAAGCCCCAAACGCCATATTATGCTAAAGTATTACCGAGACGCCCGGGATCGGATATCAAAATACGGAGGAGAGAGAGAAAGAGGGGGAGAGGGGGGAGGAGGAAGGAAGAAAAAAAAAAGCCAACGCTCCGTCATGCTCATGCTCATGCTCATGCTCATGCTCATGCTCATGCCCGTGCCCGGCCGCCGCCGCCGCCCATCTCCTTCTCAGCAAGCGCGCGCTCATTGACGCCCCTAAACACGCGTTTCCCCACCTCATAGCTGCTAATCATGATGGCACACGCCGGGGCGACCCGCAGGGTGCGCGGGACACAGCCCCGGAACAGGCCCGGGAAGCCCTCGGTGCGGAAAATGTGCCACAGCAGCCGGGTCATGTTGCGCTCCTCGGGCGCTGCTGCTGCTGCTGCGGATGCGGATGTCCCCGGTGAAGTCGAGTCCCGAAAGACTTGGGTCCTCGTCTTGCCAACGTCAAACGGCATGGTCACGACGCACGCGAAGCCGCCCGACGCGGCGCCGGCGATGAAGCTGTCGGTAAACGTATCCGCGTGGTTCTCGGCGCTCCGGCTACGCGACCGCCGTTCCCTACTGCTGCTGCTGCTGCTGCTGCTTCCTCCATTTTCGAGGAGAGCGTGATCACGCTCCAGATCGAGCTCCCGGCCCCGGCCCCGGCCACCGTGTGCGCGCTCGCGCGCGTCGGTCAGGCGGTCGCGGATGGTCTCGTAGCCCCACCAGTACATGCCGGAGAAGGGCACGTCGCGCCAGAGGGTGAGGGTCAGGCCGCGCCAGAGGGAGCGGTAGCCGTGCGCCGACACCATGTCGGTGACGCCGCGCAGGGTGTCGGCGAGGTGGCGCCCCCCCGGCTCGCCCTGCACGGCCTGCAGCCGGGTGCGGAAGAGCTCGATGGGCGAGACGGCCGTGGCGGCCAGCATGCGCGCGGCGGCCCCCGCGACGAGGGGCGCGTACTCGTCGCGCACCGAGCGCGCCACCGGGCTGGTCTTGTTGTAGCGTAGCCATTCGTAGCCCGTGAAGTAGATGATGTTGGCGGGCACCGCCATGAGGAGGGTGGGGGAGAGGCCGCGCCAGAGGGCGGATACGCCCTCGTTGCGGGCGATCTTGCGGAGGCCATCGAAGGTGGAGGTGAAGGTTCGTTGTTGGGTTTGTTCGACGGCGCATGTGAGCGGGGTGTTGCTGACGGGCCGTGGGCCGACGACGCAGACTTCGGAGGTGTTGTTGGCGAAGAAGACCTCGCGGCAGCAGGCTGTTACGCCTAGGTTGGAGGGGCGGAAGGTGGCGCCACCTGGTGTGGCGGGCAGGGCGAGCTTCGGGAAGTCTACCGGGGCTGGCTGGGAAATGCTTTGGGCCTGCCATCGGACGCGCACGACGTCAAGTGGTGTTGCTTGAACATGACCATCCAAGTTAGCTCGCCTGTTTTTCTTGTAGTAGTAGTGAATGCGCTGGTGTTGGGCATACCTAATAACCCAGTCATCAAGCTCCCTGATGTCGCCGAGAGCATCTTCTGTACCGCTGTGATCTCAACCAGTTCGGTTGGGGGGTCGTCTGGCGGGCCTGGCACGACATGGTCGGCGATGCTGTCACGTTCTCGACCAGCATCGTGTATCTGGGCGACCTTTGCAATGGAAGCCATCCCGGGGATCGTGTTTCTAAGCGATTCTTCGCATGGCCTGGCGATGTGATGGTGAGTAGCGCTGGGTGCCGCAAAGAGGCAAATACCGCTCGGGCGCAGTCCAGTCCACGGCGCGCGCGTGTGGAGCCAGAAGCCGTTCGCCGGTTTATCGCCGTTTATCGCCGCTTCGTTGTCGGCGCGTGGAGGAGTCGAGAAGTCGTCGAGAAATTATGTTGCAAGTGGGATGTATTATGCGTCGCTAGTCGACAATGCTCGACATCGACGTGCTGGGTACGATGCAGGCAAAAAATGAAAATCGGGAGTCCGAAGGTCGCCGGATCGGAGGTGTGCTCCTCGATTGGTAACTTAGCGAGCGTCGAGCGAAGGCCTCGGCGTCATCGAAAAAAGAAGATTCTCGACCGCGACCGGGCCGGTGGGCCCACAGCCGGGAACCGTCTCAAGCCGACAGCAACGCTTCGAGCGCTTATGTCATCTGATCTTTTCTCAATCAAACAATCTTATCGCCACGTGACTATTTTACCTCGCCATGCCTAGGTGGTCAAAGCTCCTCCGTTGTCCTTTGTCACTTTGTGTGACGTGATCTTGGCGCGGTGATAAGACGGGCCTAACACGGGCCAAGCAGTGACGCCATCCACAACTGCCGGGCCGCCGCGTCGGCCTTCTTCACCACCAATCTAATCCCCGCCCAACAGCCCCGACTATTCCCAAAGGCATGTCCCCTGAATAATCCCGCTTCGTTGATGCGCTTCTACCGCCCCCGCGTAGGCGACGTAAGCCTCATCAATATCTGCTCGGACGTGCAGCAGCGGGGGAGACCCGGTAGTGCAAAAGCAATTAAATTCGTGAGCCGAATTCCGAAAGTCCATGTATCAAACGACAGAGACGACATGGCATTCTGCCGGGTTTGCATGCAATAACAATATGTCTGTCTAGCTTTGCTATCTCCCGTATGTCCATTCAATGTTGCTAAGGACACAAAAATAAAATTTCCAAGGTTTCTCTCTCTCACACATACCGCACCACACACCGCACCGGATATTTGTACACGCAATACACTATCAAGTATCAAATACTCGGGGAAAAGGGAAAAAAAGGCACGCTTTTCCTCCTCATGTCCGCACCCGTAATATGCTGCAACAAATGAAATAATAAACCAGTATGCATGACTCTGCTCTGTAGATATGATCTGTATGCTCTGGCAACGAAGGGAAGTCCCTCGGCGGGGATGAAGCGGAAGAGACTGCGAGAAATTGAGGGTAAGAAAGGAAAGATGATCGAAATGAAAAACAAACCAAGGAAAAAACGTCGAGGAATAAGGGTAACCTAACCTAGAGAGCAATTACTCATAGAGTTCAATCAAAGCATGAAAGAGTTGAAAGAAAGAGAGAATGAAAAAAACCCGAAAAAAAAACCACCCAAGCGTTTGTTGCGTTTGTCTCTCTCTCCCTCCCTCAGTGCAACTTCTCCTTCAGATACACCACGGCCGCATACCCCGCACAGCAGTTCCTGCTCATGTTGTGCTGGCACCACGGGCACTTGACCATGGTGGTGATGGCGCCCGAGATGCCCAGCAGCCGGTCCTCCACCACGGCGTCGGGCTTGGCCATGCACTCGTAGAGCTTGGACGGCATGTCGTGGTAGAACTTGCAGCTGCAGCACTCGACAAACATCTTGGCGATGGGCGCCATCCGCGTCTCTACTGCTGCTGCCCCTGCTGCTGCTGCTGCTGCCGCCACGGTCCCCGCCGCCGCCGCCGCCGCCGCGCGCGCTGCCGATGGCATGCCCGCCTGCAGCTGCATGTGTTTGGGAAGTGCCGAGAGGACGGCTGGAGGCCGCACCGCCGCCGCCGGTGACTGGTGGTCGGGTGCCGGAGCCTTGGGTTGCTTCAGGATCGAGACGGGCGCGGGGCCCGACGACGGCCGGGCAAAGGGCGTCGAGGTTCTTGATGCCGCTGCCGATGTCAACGAGAGAGCTGGCGCCGAATTGGCTCGGGGTGGTGCCGAAGGTTTCGTAGGCACTTGGTGAAGTGGGCTCGGCAGGGAAATGGGAGACGGTGGGCCCATGGAAGTTGGTATCTCGCCCAAACCCCCATGGTACTTGAGTGGTTCCGGAATATCGGCGAAATAGGGGTTGCTGGGCATCTGGAATCCCGAGGCGAGTGCATGCGGAGATGTGGATCCAGCAGATGGGAGGGTTGAGCTGGCTGAGGATATCGAGCCGGACGTCCAGTCGTACTGCGGGCTGCCTGGAGCAGTCTGATCCCCATCTTCATCCCTCTGCCCTTGTGGTTCCACTGCCACCTCGTACTCTTGAGCTCTCGTCTGCCTCTGCTGGGATTTCTTTCTATATCGCTCCGGCATGCCCTCCTTCCTTTCTCCCTGTTCGAATGGTCTCGCGTAGTTCCTCGACCCCCGAGATTTGGGCGACTCTTCCATAGTGTCTTGTGTTGTTCGCTGCTCTGCCGGAGGAGAAACTGGTGACCCATTTGGTGTGGTCTGGCCCCGTTTTCGAGACCGTGGCGGAATCAAAATCGCGGCTTCAGCATCCTCGGTGGGAATATTGATTTTAGATAGCGGCTTCAGAGGTTCAGGCTCCTCCGTCTGCGCGTGGGGTGATGATGGCGGGCTTTTTGATGACACCTGATCGGCATTATCCACGTTGTCAAAGTTGGAGACGGTGGTGGTGAAAGACTGCGCATCACAATCGATGTCGATGGGCAAGGCTGTTCGACTCCATCGATCTTCATCCCCCATACCGATGCGTTCCCGTGCTTCCGAGTCGCCCATGCGGGGCGTACTTGACTCCGATGATTGGCGAAGCGTCCGTTCGTCGTCCTGAAGCCCGGGGGACTCGGGTTTCTCGTTGGTCAACTCGCTCGCCGACAATGGAATGTCTTTTGCTGACTGCGGCCGCGAAGTGTCTGGTGTCGTGGTCGGTGATGCAAGTGACGAGCCATCTTCGTAGGCAGAGGACGATGAAGAACCTTCGGATGCCCGAGAGTTTCCTTGGGGCCCCATCTCTGTCGGTTTAGCTTGACGGCTAGCAACCGAGGTTGCCGATATGGGATTCTGGGACGCATCAGTAATTTGGACACCCCCGGTGAAGGAAACTGAATGTGCTCAAAAGAAGGGACGTACCGAAGTGACCTCGGGGGCAGCCTCTACGGCTGCTTGGGAAGACTTCTCTGAGCGAACCGATGTCCGGGAAAGCATACGAGATCGAATCGCAAAGTATGGTGGCACAGAAACGGATGGTTTAGGGCCTTCGTTGGGCTTTTGAGACGCTTTAGACATGCTCAGAGCAGCCTTCGCAGCATCCTTCAGGCTCCGGCTCTTCTTGCTGTTGGTGCTGTGGGCAGAACCGGACACTGAGGGATCGCTCGAACTGGTAGAGCTTTGAGACGTAGGAGGCCGTTCAAAGCCGGTTGAGCTTTCTCGGGGTCCATTTGTGCTGCACGGAGTGCCCGCTTCCGAGGTTGATGCCCGTCCGTCGTCATGTGCCTGAAAAAAGCCGTCGGCGCTCCTGGGCGACGTAGGCATACTCCCCACCGACGCTGAAGTATCAATGCTAGAAGACGAGTATGGTATCGCCTTGAAGGTCAAGTAATCGACTTGACTGGCACCGTCTTTTGCCGACAAGGGGGTCTTGATACCCACGAGCTTCATTGCCGCAGACTTGGCTTCCTGTGAGAGAGAGGGACGTCTTGTGTGCTGAGTTTGCCCAGAACTGGGCCTTGATGGCGGGTAATATTGGCCAACATTCCCAATCAGTTGCTCATCGGCAAGCCCGGCCATAGCCCGTTCTGCGGCCTGCGCTCTTTGATAAGTCACATATCCATTGCGGCGAGCCCCGTCCGCAGTGGGAGTGGCGGATAGCGATTCTTGTGAACTGTTGGCGCTTGGTGTCCCTTGAAATGGACCGTTGCTCCGGTTGCCGCCGGAGGGAGACATGTGACGCAGCCTGGGAGTTCTTGAAGCCGAGGGCGGAAAAGCATCTCGTGGAGACCGACTGTCGTGTTTAGCGGGGAATGTCGGGGATGGCTGTTGGGTAAGAAGTGCTGGCCCCTCGGACATGGACCTGCGCAGCTCCTGTCGTGGGGCGGGGGCGTTGTCGTACGATGTGTCCTCCATGGTGCCGCCTCCCACACGCCTGTAACTATTGGAGCCCGGACCGGCAAGGACTTCGGTCACAGCGAGCTGGTGCCACCGGCTTTGTTGGAGGTCATCCGCAGAGGCGGCCCTCGCGACGTCTTCCGGCCGATGCATGGATTGGGTGCTCTTCAGCAGGTCCCGAGTGACGAGCAGCGGGTCTGACATTGAGCGATCCGCAGTCGTCAGTCCGACGACTCTGGAATCGCGGCTGGCCGTTACTGGCGGTGGTGGGGGCGGCGGAGCTTTGCTTAGCCTTGCCGTGTTCCGTTTCTTTGCGGCTTTGACTTCTTTTTCCGCCTGCTCCTTTTCTCTTTTCCGGCGCTCGGCCTCCAGCCTTTTGTCTTTCTTCCTCTGCCCGTAGCCCTCCCAACTAGGGGACTGGCAAATTGATGACTGCTCTGACCTGCGGTCTTCCTCGTCGTTGTCGTCTTCTGGCGCAAGGAACTTGACCTGCTTCTGGAACGGCTCACTGTTCGTGGGAGTCCCAACATCCGCATACTCTTCATCCTCCTGCTCGGCCTCCCATTCGGATTGTCGGCTCCGCTGTTCGTTGTCGGCCGCCTGGGGTATGGTGATGAAAAGCGGGGGTGGGATAATGGTGCGTCGCGTGGCCTTGACCATTAGGAATTCCTCGTGTGGGAACGGAGCGTCTGGGCGAGCAGGCCGAGGGGGAGGGCTGTCTTGGAGTTGGGCTGGGAGTTGAGATGAGGGAAGAAGCGGCTGAGGGCCTCGCGCTCGCTCCATCTGCCGGGGTGCCAACACCATGTTAGAGACATACCGCCGTGTGTAAGACATGCACGTAGCAATCAAGACACGAACCAGACCAGCAAGCAAGCGGTGAAGCCAAAGGGGGCCACACGTACCTTGTACTTCTTTTCCAGCTCCAGCATTCGCTGAAAGCTGCTGGACTTGAGCAACTCCTCCGTCCTCCGCTCGATTTCAGCCATGGCCGACTTGGGCATGCCCCCAACGTTGTACGGGGAGAATAAGATGTCCATCGCGGCGGAATGCAGGGGCCGGCCACGGGGAGGAGCGAGTTAAATAAAAAAGGCGAGCGCCCTCGACAGAGGAAGCCCTCTGAAGAAGCGGACGGGATGCAACCCGAGCAAGGTGTAGACAGAAAGAAGTATGTGTGTGTGTGTGCACCGTGGGTCAAACGAGATGATGGCGATGTGCCATGGAGGCGAGGGACGGCTGACGCCCAAGTCAATGTCTTGAGTGTTTCCGTGTAGCCGCGTCCGGGGGAAGGGTCTGAACACGGCGGGTTGGAAGTGTATAAAACCCTTGCTGGCGGTGCTGGTAGACTGGGAGGCTGGATCCCGGCCAGGCCAGGCCACTATGATCACCCGAATCTGGCGAAGCAAGTGTCTGAAATTCGAGCACGCGTAGCCGCAGCTACTGGGTGAATGCACCGTGTCTGGGGCCACGGGTAAAATGCCTTGTCTCCATCTAGCCTTCATCCGGTGGCGAGCTCCTGATGGCGGGTTATTACATACATGAGATTGTCCCGCTGAGGGTGGGATTTGCGGGATGTCCCTCGCCCGGGTTGATGAAGAAGAAAAAGAAGCTGCAGGTTGCGCAACCTCCTTCGCTCCGAAGCTGCAGCTGCGCTGTGAAGCCCATTCGGCGAGACCCATGCATGCCCAACACGCCCCTTGTCCCATGAACGTGCAGATACGCAACAAAAGAGAAAAAGAATAAAGAAAAAAAACGAGACAAGCAACGGCACACAGCAGATGCGACTCGCATCTCCATCGCTGGTGTCTAAACGGGGAAACTGATGCTAGTCAGGAACGGCGACTGCAGGACAACACGAGGCCGGCTTGGACAGCAGCCACTCACCGCTGCAAATACGGGTACTAAAAGACATTCTCGGGACGCTGGACACGGCGCCTTGCAGCTGTGTGTTAGGTGAGCCGTGTCTGCACTTCTATTTTCTTCGACTGATGTGGGACAAACCCAGCTGTCGAGGTTGACGGAAATGTAATGGTGACACAAGGTCAAACAGAGACGAGAAAAGCGTGAAAACTGGTGGATGAAAGCTCACAGACCTGCCCGAGAGCTGAATGCATCATCGAGTCAGGATTATAGTGGTACATGCCTGGACCTGAGCGCGTCTTTGAGCATCGAAAGCACGGCTGAGGTTCGCTACCATACTCCTTGTATACCTAGAGTTAGGTAGTAAATCGGTGTAAGAGCAAACAGACGGTGTGGGTGCCTGGTGACGAGACCCCTGCAGCAACGCGCCCTGTTCAGGCTTAGCGCACCTATCAGGGCGGTCGTCTTGGCGGCTCTCCTCCTGAGTCCTGAGTCTTCCACCCCGCCACCTATCATTTCGAAGTCCCACACAAGCTTTTCTTCGCCCTGCAACGATCGCCGAGCAACCAAGAAAACCAAGAAAACCAAGAAACCAAAGAATCCCGGAATTTGTGCTCTCTCATTCTCTTGGAAAATGCGCTCTCGGTTGTCGACTCGAGCGGCAGGATACGGCAGGATAAACGGCCAGAGGCGTGCGACGGACGACTCGACCGTGACGTGGGGGAGCTCTGTATTCAGTACCTACTCTCTCCCAAGGTCCCTACCTACCTACCTACCTGGGTAGGTAGGTAGGCACTTTTCACGGCCCGATAAATTGCTTGCGCAGGATACAACTTGGACCGAGTCACACATCGGTCAAAATATTGGTATTTCTTGCGAGATTGCCAAGCGTGGATCTGATGCCTCACACCCAACAGCGCTACCCTACCTCGTTCGCCTTGCGAGTCCAGACCGGGACAGGGACGATGGCGATATGTCGGAGTAGCACCATCTGCGCCGGACCACCTGCAGGAGCGCCCGAGAGGTGCGTATTCGGGGGGCCAAAATACCTCCTCGACTGACATGGGTGTGGCCGTCGCCGTCGTCCGTGGCACCTCACCCACCCACAAACACGACGAGAGAGACGTCGGATGTGGTGCCATCCAACAACCGCGTCCGATCGAGACCACGGCCCGCAGCCGGCTCTCGCGTCGCCTCAGCTCTTGGTCAAAAATACGACCTCAGCCCGGTCTTCGCATACGGCACCCCCCGCCGGAAACACAAGGCCCCGCCCGGGCCTTTGGCCTTTGAGGCATCCATACCTCCGGGCATCTTCGGGGGGACGCCACGCGGTGCTGGTTTGTACGTACTTGTCACTTCGGATTGGGCTTGGGCAATGGCTCGGCGGATCTGGGCAAGTGCTTGATTGAGGCTCCTTCTGTCCAAGACAAAAGCTGTTACACATCGATGAGCACTCTGTAATACCCAGTACTTAAAGCGCCCCAGTGGTGGTTCGGAATTTTGCCACGGACTACCGAAGCCGCCCTGTCTGCCCGGCTTTCCTGGTCGATGAAGAATGGCGATATTATCCAGCACTTTTCCCAGCACGCGGAAACCGATCCCCCGCTGCAGCGAGCATCCGGGCCCCCGGGATGGTGGCTTCGTCCCGCCCAGATAAATACTCATAAATTAAGGGTTACGCGTCCGTCTTCAAACTTCTCAATTTCTTCCCGCCCCCATCTCCCCACTCGCCTGGGTTTTCCCACTTCTGTTGTCTGCGAGCCGAGCATATGGGGACGGGATCCAATCACCATTGCTCTACCGACATGCTTCGACCCCGTGGGGAAAACCTGCGCTACTATTCTTAACTGACTTGGGCCAGTTAATATAGGCTACTCAGCCGGCAGTCGGCACACCTACATAATAGCGAGCCTTCTAGTTCTACCGGTTTGATGACCTCCCCACCACGAATACCACCGCTTCACCTACTGTTGCCAACACTACGCAGCACGTTGTTGGATCGGGAACATCCACATGCCGATCACTCCATTTTTCTTTTTGCTTACGCAGTCCAGTTACCAACCGCTTGCTCCATTCCAAGGCAGAATGCCGTGCCCGTGGGCATGCTGAGGGCATCCAAAGTCCGACGTCGCCCGACAGCCCGACAGTCCAACAGGCCCGGGCCGCTTGCCGGTCATACCCAAACGTGAGCATGCCCATTAGGTACGGATAGGTACCTAGTCTTCGGCAGACCAGGATCGCCACACAGATCAGGAACCCGTCAGACGATGGTACCCTCCGGACTGCTCGAGGCGGACAACCGACCTTTCCGCCTCAGGTATCCTTCCACGGAATTCCGGTCGGGCGATTGATGGCACCAGATCTCGTTTCCTGCACCCTGGTTGTCCCCCAGGACCGCGTTCCATCCGAACATGCTTCGAAGGCGCATCGAAAATTCGTTGGGGATTTTTAGCCGGGCCGCAACCCATTTGTCGTCTGGCCGATGATCAGACACAACCTTGGTCTCGGAATCTGTGTTGCCCAGCAGCCGCTCGTCGGCCCATGCCTCGGCAAACCTGGTTTGTGTCCGGGGCAGCGTGAGTTTGAGAAACTCAAGTGCCGAGCTCACTGTGAGGTAAATGGCGCGCTCGGGGTCTACAATGGTCTTCATGAGCAACGACATCCAATTTGGATAAAGAACCCCAAAGTCGGTTTGCGACAGGTGTGTCGATCCTCGAATCGTCGTCATCCAGGAGAGCGTGCCTGCTTCCCTGGCCTCGCGGCATACCTGTTCGACACAGTCGAAATTCTCGGCCCAATGCATGAAGGCCTCACTCCCGACGGACAGCACCGGCTTGTGAACCGACTTTTGCTCGGTGCATTCCGGGGTTGCGGGGCCCCACGGGTCGAGCAGGATGCCCTGGGTGATCCACGTCAGCTTGTCGGATCGCAACGCCTGGACTGTCGTCGCTCCGCCGAAGGAATGGCCCATCATCGTGACACTCTCCAGGTCCAACCGGCCTGCCCAGTCTTGCCAGTCGATGCCGTCGAGGCCGACGGAGCTTGAACCGACGTTGCCCCCTTTCCGAAGATTATCCCGGTTCACAGTTTCCCCTTTGCCGCTGTTTATCAAGCCCAGAACGTAAAACGCCTCCTCGATCTCGGCTAGCCTCATCTCGATCTGCGCTCCGCGCAGTTCCTTGTCGACCCCGTCGGGGCTGTGCGGGGACGTGTCCTGGGCGTTGCCCTTGGGAAAGAGATAGTCGATCTTGTAGTACGGTTTTGTTTCGGCGTTTTTTTGCTGCTGCTGCTGCTGCTGCTGCTGCCGCTCCGGCTCCTTGGTTTCGTTGTCCGGTGGTCCTGCCGTCTTGTGCACCCCCTGACTCTCAAGATCCTGCGCCTTGCCGGCCTTGTTGACAAACGTCCGCGCGCCGCTCCCATCCCGGTGCTCCACGGCGACCACAACCAACCCAAAGCTCGCCAGCTCCCCGCAGATGGCGCTGTACAGCGTCCGTGACCCGCCCAGGCCGTGGCTGAACATGACCACGGGGAACTGCGGCTTGTGGTGGTCCTCCTCCTCCTCTTCTTTTGGTTCTTCGACAAGTGTCTCCCCACTCTCGTGGCCCCCCCCACTAGTACTGGTATTAGTACTAGCAGTGCCAGTACCAGTGCCAGTACAAACCTCCCCCGGCCACCTCCCGGATAACCTCGCGTTCCGGTACGCGGGCAGTTTGGTGAACATGCTTGTTACCGCCATGTACGCGGTCACGGGCAGGTGGGGGACGTTGAAGAATTTCGCGTAGCCCTTGCACGTCGAGCCCCGGGGGCGTGGGAGCCATGGCACTCGATGGAGCGGGAGTGGGCTTTTTTTGTGTTTGGAGGCCGCTGCTGCCCTCCTCTTATTTGTATTCCTATTCCCATTCCGACTACTCGCCTCCACTTGCTTCACGGTGGTGGTGTCAGGAGGGGGCTTTGTGTCTGTGTCTGTGTCTGTGTTGTTGTCGTCGTCATCGTCGTCGATGGCCGCCGCCGCCGCCGGGTAGTACACAGCAAACAGGACTGTGTCGAGCGTCAGGGCGTACTCGCCGTTGCGCTTGATGTGCGGGGCGAGCGGGCGCGGGTCGCGTGCGGGGAGCTCGAGCTCGAGGAAGCCTACTGGGTAGGGGCCTGTGTAGGACGGGAGGGTGTGTAGGAAGTGGTCGCGGAAGGGTTTGTGTGGTTTTGGCATTTTTTTGGTGTTGTGTCAAGATTGTGGTGGTTGAGAGGTGTGGTGAGTTGCGTGGGTTGCGATCATCGAATTTATGTTGTTTGGTGCTCTCTGTGCTGCGCAAGTGGCCAGTGATGAGAACGCGTATTAGGAATTCAAATTCCTGCGAAAATATGTGTCTGTTCTATGAAGACCAATTGGCTGTGCCTCCCAACATAAATATCGTCTCAACTCGCGTGGCCTCCTTCCTGATCCTGATCCAGGCACTGATGATGTCATAGGACACTGTTCCTGACAGGAGTGCAGGGGTCATACAGCACAGCGCCGTTGAGTGAGTGGATGATCTATGGAGCAACAGGGTGCATTGAATTAAGAAAAAGATTTTTGAAGAGAAAAAGAGAAAAAAACCCTTTTTCTCTCTCTCTGGTTTTGTCCGTTATTCCCGGGACATTAGTACATTCCCAGCAGAGTCCGCATATGAAAACAAAATTACAAGCCATAACCACAGATTATGCTTGCTGCTCCCACACCTCCTTGACAGACTTGGCAAAATCTCCAAATTTTCTCGGCGCGGCCCCCGTCATAACCAAGATGGCATCGTTGGTCCGGTTCTCGGCGCCAAATTTGATGGACGTGTCCATGGCGCTCATCATCCGGGCGTAGTCTTCGGGCATGCCAAAGTCCTGGTATCGCTTC
Organism: Chaetomidium leptoderma; assembly: GCA_033296705.1. Classification (NCBI taxonomy): domain Eukaryota; kingdom Fungi; phylum Ascomycota; class Sordariomycetes; order Sordariales; family Chaetomiaceae; genus Chaetomidium; species Chaetomidium leptoderma. The sequence goes on along the minus strand of MU856845.1, from coordinate 75,674 downwards.
TCGAGCTCGGCCGGCGCGAGGTCGACGTGCACGATGCGCCTCCCGAGGATTTTGCTGAGGATGGCGGCGATCTGATGCTGCTCGTCAGCACACCATACAATTTTTTTGGGCTTAAAAGACGGCCCGGGGGTGTACCATACCTCGTCGTATGACAGCAACTCGGGCCCCAAAACCAGATACTCGGTATTCGGCGGCTCCGCATCCGTCAGCGCCCGGACGGCCACAGCGGCGATGTCATCGGCTGACACCCACGGGATGCGGCCCTCGCCCGTCGCCGAGTAGATTTTGCTCTCCTCTTTGATGCCTCTCAGATGTAGGGGCTGGGTGGCAAAGTTTTCTGCAGCACACACCACAATGTCAATCAACATCAATTACTCAGAAACCACTTGGGGGTGGGTGCTTTACGCTGAAACCAAGTCGGCCTCAAAACCGCCCACTCGACCTCCCCTCGCTGGCCCAGCTCTCTCAAAAACCCGTGCACCTTCCCCATGGCCGGCCCGCCGGCCTCGATGGACGAGGCGCTCTGCAGCACGAAGCGGCGCACGCCGCGCTCGCGGGCGAAATCAATAAACTCGGTCATGAGGCTGCTCGCGTTGAGCGACGGCGGGGCAATCAGGTAGACTGCGCTGATTTTGACGGGGCCTGCTGCCGTGGAGAAGGGGTTGGTCCAGGTGTCGGTGTCGTGCCAGTCGAAGGATATGTTTTGGAGGTTGGGGTCTGACTTTGGGTTGTTGTCGCCATTGCCGTTACGGGAGGCCACGAGGATGGTGGTAGGGTGGGCTGACTGGGAGGACAAGAGTTGGCTGACGATGCGGCTGCCGACTGTGCCCGTGCCGCCGAGGACGAGGACGGCGGGTGGGGGGGTGGGTGCGGACATTTTGGATGTTGTTTGTCGTCGAGGGTAGAGAGGGTGGTGTTGTTGTTGTGAAGGAGTGTGAATTGTGAAGTGATGAACGAGGAAGAGACCATATTTGACTATCAGACGCCATCATGAGCTCATAGCCTTCTTGGGGCCGTTGGGGGCCATGCGGACAGCAGCGCATAGGCGCCAAGACGGCCCTGGGGTTTGCTGGAGCCGAAGCTGGCCAATCAGCAGTTTCAATCACCGCTATAATTGCCCAATCCGGCCCTTATTCATAACCCCGGCGCCCTAAGTCCGGCGCCCTTGTCCCCCGAGGCTCTCCCTTCTCGCCGCCGGCGGAACTGACCCCGACTCTACGGCGTTAAGAGCGCTCGTCCCGGTGTTGTGGGACTCGGGGGCATTCGATTCTGTCGATGATTACGAGATGCGGAGTGATTGAAGGGCCGCTCAGAATTTCAGGATCCGATACAAAACAGGCCATTCAACACAGCCATGGCAACTAACCACTCCATATACAACTACTCTCCGGCTAGGATACACATCACTCAAAATCAGACATGATGGCTTCGTACGACATTGCTCAGTACCTCCTTGACAGGGCCAACATCCACGACACTATCGTAAAAGTGGTACGTTTTCCCCTATTCCCCCTATACTCCCCCACACCCTTCTTCCCCCAGAGCCTAACTCTGACAGCCCATCTACTACGACACGGCCGACCTCCCCAACCTCTCTGGGCTCTACGCCCCTTACGTCGAGATCGACTACACCGCCATCATCGGCGGCTCCCCGTACACCATATCCCGCGCAGACTGGGTCGAGCGAGTCGGCGGCCTGCTGGAGAAATACTCTGCCACCCAACACGTCACGTCGTATGTCCCCATTCGCCCACTTTTCTAGTTTACCATTTTGTAGTGTAAAATTAATCGTGGGAATATAGGGGTATCATCGCCAACCTCCCCCAACCCACCGCCAATGCGACCCGGCCAGAGAAGGTGACTGTCCAGGCGCAAGTCGCGGGGCACATGGTTGGGGTGAGCGAGTCGGGGAGTGACGGGGTGGTGTCGTTGACGCAAAATGGGGTATGTCCTCTTCAGCTCAACTCACCCATCCACTCCAAAACTTCATCTTGGATTATGGATTATTACCAACCGACTAACCAACCACCACAGGGTCTCCTCGAAGCCGAGCTCCAACGTGACACGGAGCTCGAGAACCAGGGGCAGAACCCTTGGTAAGTCAAATCCGGACTTTCTTTTCCCCCTTATGGCTGTCTCGAGAGCACAATGCTGTCTCGGGGGTCGTTGTGCCCCCAAAATGGCTACTTTGCCCCCGAACTGACCCCGAGACGTCCCGAATAGGAACTATTTGACTAACATTGTTGGTTAGGCGCATCACCAAGTATAAGGTGTCCAAGAAGTGGGCCAAGGCTGATACCACGCGCAGTTCTTGATTCTCTCAAAGTAAGATCTACTTGGAGCGCTCACTTGCGAATGGCATGGATGATGAGAATCTACGCATGAATTTGGTTTATCTTTAGGGGGTATCCATCACTTAACAAGAGTTCAAAACAATGGAATGCACCGTTGTCCATCAGAATCTATCCTCACTCACTTTACTCCTCCCGCTTCGATCCCGATGGCCCTCCACCCCCACCACCACCACCACCAACCCTCAAACTCTCCTCAATCGCCCGCCTCAGGTCCTCATCCTCCTCATCATCCTCCTCCCCCCCTCCCCGAGGCGAAACCCCCTTCCCCTTCCCCTCCTCCCCCGCCCTCCGTCGAAACTCCTCCTCGGCAAGGCTCTGCTTCTTGACATACTCGAGCACAATCTCCTCCTCGGTCCGCTGCCGCGCCATCGACTCCTCCAGACCGCGGTGCTCACGCTCCGACTCCTCCATCGCGCGCCGCAGTTGTTCCTCGTCCTCGTCGTCGTCGTCGTTTTCTTCACCCCTTTGGTTTACTACTCCCAACCCCACCCCCCTCCCGGCCTCGGCCGCCTTTGTTGGCTCATGGTGATGGTGCTGCTCCGTCTCCTGCTGCAGCATGCTCTGCCGCACCGCCTCCTCAATCAGCGCCTGGTATTCCTCGTCCGAGATGTTGGTCCACTCCTCGTCCGTCAGCTCTCCCACGGCGGCGCCCGGCACAGCAGCAACATGATTTCCCGCCGCCGCCGCCGCTTCGACGACGGGAGCGACCTTCTGGTCGGCTATCCACCCGGCCGGGTTTTGGCTTGGGGTTGCCCGGGACTGCGACTGCGGCAGTTGTTCGGCGCCTGCAGCAGCCGCAGCCGCCCTGCGCATCCCCATCACGCTGGCCCTGACCGCCGCCTCGATCCGCGCATCCTCCTCCCTGTCGCCCGTCGACGTCTGCACCACCGACTGCTGGATGGCGCGCTCCAGCGCCTCGTTGTCTTCGAAAGAGAAGTCGCTCGACGCAGAGCTGGCCGTGGTGGGCGGGATAGACGCTGCGCTTGTGCCGGCTGTCGTGGTGGTGGTGGTCGCAGTGGTCGCAGTGGTCGCGTTGCTACCCGCCCGCCGTCGATTCCACGGACCTCTGGGTAGCGTCAGTCGCCTAGCCCTGGTTCCGTCAGCAGCGTCACCGCCTTCCAGCGACGGCCTCTGCTGCTCTTCCTCTCCCCGAGCGTCACCAGCAGCCGCCGCAACCGCTGCCGCCGCGGCTCTCTCGCCCTCCCTTTGCTTCAGCAAATAAAACCCCTTGAGGTCCTCCCGCTGGGTATGCCACCTCGCCAAGACATCCTCCCTCTCGGCCGGCGTCGACGCCGTAAGATCCTCCTCCCCTTGCAACACCCGCGAGGTGATGATATAGTTCATGGAGCTGCGCGCAAAATAATTCCTCACCTCCTTGCGCATGCCCTGCACGGTATACGCGGGGATGGCAAAGAAGGCCGACGCATTCTTGAGAACGAGGCCGCCGATCCCCTTGCCGAAGCCCTTGACAAAGCCCACGCCGCCCTCCTTCTCGGCGCCCTTCCACGGCTGCGTGACGAGCCCCGAGATGCCGTCGTACATGCCGAACCCAAATTCCTTGCCCGCGACCCGCATGCCGCTGACGAGGCCCGTGACCTTTTCTGGTGGCCGGACTGTCTCGTCGTTGTACAGCTTGGGCGCGTTGCGGAAGCCGCGCGCCAGACCGAGGCAGGTGTTGGCGTAGAACTTCATGCCGGCCCCTACGATGCGGCCCACGCCCTTGCCGGCGGCCACGGCTACGTCGAGGTTGACGGGGTTAGGGGACGAGGTACCGGAATTGTTGGACGGCGTTCTGTGGTGTGAAGGTGTCCGGGGCGGCAGCGTCGGGGGTGTGCCTAGGGCTCTGGATGGTTGCGGGGAGATGGCAGTGTCCGATGCGAGTGTAGGGGACTGGATCGACAATGCCTCGACTGAGCCGTGAGCTGTACCAGGAGACGAGAGGTTGGGGGTATCCGAGCCCGAATCCGTGGGTTGGTGGTGGGAGGACGAACCGTCCCCGAGCGATGTCCCCGAGGCGGCTATCGAGGTTGCGTCGTCAGTTTTCGCAGTCTCATCTTTGGTGCTGGCTTTGCCCTTGTCCTTTTTAGCGCCCTTGAAGACTTCCCGGGGAAAGTCCGCCACGGCCATGGTGAAGGCACCGACGTCACCGACAAAGGCCAGAATGACAGCCGATATAGGATCCCATGGCTGCTCGTCTGTGTTGTATTCGATTGCGCGGTACCTGTCAGTCGTTAGCAGCATGTCTCGGTGCATGTCATGGGGGAAACCTACAGCTTCAGATCCGAGTACTTCAACCAGCCCTGTTTCACCAACACGGCGGCGGCCAGGGCGCTCAGCCTGATCTTTGATCGCCTTACCCTCCAGACCGCCACGCGACTCGGAGCTAGCGAGCACCTCATGTTGTCAGTGTTCAGAAACTGGTGGAAGCTTTTTCCTCCAACGTCAGCGCCCTTTTCTTGTTTGATCTTGGTGCCGAGTTCTTGCGCTCGGGCTTGTGTGTCGGGCTGCAACGCAAACTGAATAGCGTCGGCGAGGTTCTCGGCCCCCAGCTTCTTGTAGGGAATAGGAGCCGGCCCAGCTCCAGCTTTTGCAATCATCGAACCCCACTAAGCAACGATATTAGTCAAACAGTTCTTACTCAAGAGCAAAGTGGTAGTCTCAAGACTGCCATAAAGGGGGAAAAGGAGCTCGGGTTTGACGGACAAAAATTTGGTCACCAAAGAATGGTACCACAACTGTTGGTTTCCCAGCCAAGATGCCCGCGGCGGTGGTCCCGGCGCCACCGTGGTGGACGACGGCAGACACGCGTTTGAAGAGCCAGTCGTGGGGGCAGTTGCCGAGCATGAATATGCCTTCGGGGATACCCGCTGAGTCACCCCCTATCCCGCCCCAGCCTTTGGATACCAGAGCTCGCACTCCTGACTTGATGACGGCGTCAAAGATGGTTTTGGTCAGGGCGTCCGGCTCGTCGACAACAATGGAGCCGAAACCAATATAAACCGGCGGTGGCCCAGCGGCGAGGAATGCGGCAAGCTCTGGCTCTGGGTTGTAGTTTGACTCGAGGTTGAGAAAGTAAAAGCCGGACACGGTGATTTCTGGCATCCAGTCTGCCGGCTTTGGTGTTAGAGCCGGCGACCAGCAATAGGTAGCCGGGATTCGGAGGCGGTTGAGCAACCCTGGCGCCCACAGCAAGGAGATGGGGTCGAGCTCGAGGATGCTGGTTCTGAATCGGTTGATCACATCTCCCAGTCCCTGCCAGGTCATCATCTCGACGAGAGCGTAAGAAACGTAGTTCGTGATGGCGGCGTCGGCGTTGGTGGCAATAACATCGGCTAGGGGGTGCGGGAATGCTCTGGTAGGCGTCCACGGCATCCTGTGATTCTGTGAGTGAGTGGTCTGGTGGATTAATTCGGATGGGGGAGAGACTTACGTGAACATCATATGCAGGGGAATCCCCATCTTCTCAGCAATATGGACGTGCGCAAAGCTCGGTGGATTCGCGATGATGGCGTCGGCCACAAACGGCCGGTTGTTGGAATCGCCGGGCAACACAAAACGTTCATCTACCGGTTCGTCTCTCTTGTGCTGCGGTGGGGCGACACCCATGCCGTCGCCAGCCTCGATACAAGACCGCCAGCACCCCACGAGGATTTCCTGAATCTCTTGGCGGCGCTTCTTGATATCGCCACTCTTGAGGGTGTCCAAGCCTGGCATCAGTCCCGGGTTCTTGACCATGAAGGCCATCAGCTGAGCTGGGTCTCCGCCGATGTTGAAGAACTCGAGGCCATTTTCCTCAACAAATGTCCGGAAATTGGCATGGGTCGCCACACGCACGCGGTGGCCATATGTGTCGCGGAGCACCTGGCCCAGGGCAACAAAAGGCTGGACATCACCTCTTGACCCGACGATCTGGATCACCACGTTTAGCCGGGGCGGTGGCGTCTGGCCGGGTTGACCGCCCAGGCTTGGGGGGATGTAGGCCGGCGGCAGGGGGCCAGAAGGAAGCTTGGTTTCTGAAAGGAGTTGCCTCTTGAGAGCGGGCCCTAACAGCTCAGACAGGCGGCGATTCTTCTCGTTGATGTGAATGTTGACACGGCCGTCGGCTGCGCAGGTTATGAGTCCGTGGTTCATGGAAACGACGGGGAGGGGGGGCTAGGCTTTGTTTCGCTCACCTGTGACGGCCGCATCGGCTGCAAAACCAGACTGGGAGAACTGCAGTTGGTCATGATGCTCGCCGTAGGCGGGAGGTGCAGCGTCGAGGTCCGTGTCGTTGGATTCCGTCCTCCCGGGCATGGTGTTCCCCGTCGCCCTTCGCGGGAGAGTACCCTCGGCCATGGTGATAGAGGCCTGAGTGTAGGTCGAACAGGGTTTCTAGGGTCAAAAGGGTTTCGCGCTGCTCGCTGCTCGCTACTCACTGCTCACTCAACTTGGCGAGGGGTATTCCGGCAACTTTTGTGCGGTGAAATGGCGATGTTCCAGGACTTAAATGTCCATGATGCGTACCGGCTGGGAGGGAAATGCTAAAAGTTGGGTATCAACCAACTCGACAAAATGTCAAAGGTCGTGCCAACGCCAGAGGGCTAACGCGAATGATTTGAAGTTGGGTACGGTAAGGAAGGTAAGGAAGATGAGGAAGACAAGGAAGACACGGGGCGTTCAACTCAAAGTCGTTCAATTGCACTTCGACGATAAACACCACAACAGCTCGTGGGTTTGGCGGGGTTTAAGTTGCCCTTTTTGCGCAAGGCAGCTCAGACAATTAACAACGCACCGTGATGGTATGTCATTGGTGAAACGGCAGCGGGGGCGGATGCTTCAACGCGTCTCCGGCGGCACTCGTCACACTCCTGACTCCTCTGGCGGAGCAGGAACAAGACTGGCTGGCCCGAGAACCAATGACCGCACCAAATGTGGCGATGCCGGCCGCTAGATGGCCAAGAGGAGCCAACCTGGAAGCTTCCAAGGACCCTTCCGGACGAAAAAGGCTTGATGAACACAGTGCACAGCCACACTGTCACAAGCTCTGGGGCCACTGATGAAATGGTGGTTGCAGTGCGCTGCTGGGACAAAAAATGCGCTGGAGAGGCTGGCTCGAGGCTGGGTAAGGTGTCAATGGACCGTGTTGATTCAACACAGATTCATACTGTGAGATGAGCCTCGCTCAGCTCGAAGCTCTCCGTCCGTACTTCCCGTCTCTAGGTTCTTCCCGACCCGCATGAATGACGCGCGTCTATGAGGTACCTTAGGTATCATGTCCCATGTAGCGTCGGCTCGCTCCGCTCTACCCAGCCCCTTGGGACGAATACGCGGAACACGAGGCTGAAAGGATCAAAAAGCTTCACGTTGCATGATACGAATTACGACTGGTGGGACAACGCAATCGTCCGCCTTCGGACCGAGTAAGGCCATCTGCCGGCTTGGCAAGGGGTAATGCACACATGAAGAGACAAACTTTCCCCCTTTTTGCATTGGACTGACAAGAACCACAACAAATACAGAATACACGAACAACACTCAATAAGCTTAGCAAGGCTTGATTGGCACCAAATAGCTAAACCTCCCGACTCGCATCCCCGGCTCGAATCTACCCCCAGCGCGGCACTCAGCGCGGCACTCAGGCCTTCTTCTCCGGCGGCGGCGCACCACCACCAGTCGTGGGCAGGCCCATAAAGATCTTGAAGTAATCCTGCAAAGCAGTCAGTAATCAACCTTCCGAATCAGAGTCCCTAGGCAAACAAAACTCACATAAATCATCCACTGCATCCCAGTCAGCGTACCAATCATGACGATCCGGACCGGCAGGCCGTTCCAGAGGCCCCGGAACCCAATATCGGCGTATATCCTCGACGTGACGGTGCCGAAGCTCTCCCCGGGCTTGCGGTACGCATTCAGCTTGCTGACCATGACGTCGGCCGGGTGCGAAACCAGGGCGCACAGGATGCCCGCGAGGTAGCCGCCCACAAACGACACGCCCGTCTGCGACGCCTTGCTGTAGTCGTTCTTGGTCCCCGGCAGCCGGTCGTAGATCATCTCGACGATGGTCTCAAACGACGCAAACTTCATCATGGTGTAGGGGATCTGCCGGCCCCACAGCGGGTAGAGGCCCTTGTACAGCCCGCCGACGCCCTCGGCGCCGACAATCTGCCGGAAGCCGTCCATCGTGCCCTTGTACTGCGCCGGGATCGTCGTCTGCATGCGCACCTTGATGGCCTCGAACGGGCACAGCGCGAGGTCGGCCAGGAACTCGGCCGACGCCGACGCCGACAGGTAGAGCGCCGTCTTGTACTTGTACGCGGCTTCCGGACCGGCCATGTCCGAGTACGTCTTCTTGAAGTATTCATACCACCCGTACTTGAAGGCGCCCTGCATCGAGTAGCCGATGAGGGTCGGGCTCCAGCCCGTGAAGATGCCCCGGATGCCCTCGGTGCGGTAGATGAGCCCCCATCCTTGGAAGTTGCTCTTGTACAGTTTCGCGTCGACCTGGCGGCGCGTCTTGACGAGGTCGAGGGGGGTGAGGGCCGCGTGCGTCAGGCCCTGCCCACGGTAAGGTCAGTATTTGCCTGTTTGGTGCCGGCATCAATTGCCGCGGGGGGGGGGGGGAGCACTTACACAGGCCATCATGCCGCCGAAAGTGCAGGCCGCATAGTATTTGCCCGAGTAGAGGTCAATGTGACCCGTCTTGGCCTGCGCTTTTTGGCTTGCCACCTCGAACTCTTTGGTGGCCTCGGCGCTCAGCTTCTGCGCCTTGTTCTTCGCGTCGTCGATGACCGAGTACGCCGGGTACAGCTCCAAGCGGGCTTGGTAGGGTGTGGGACCGCTCGCATTGGGGTTGCTCTGCGGCCCGCCGCGCGAGTACGGGCTGCCGAACGTGTGTTGGAGCGTATCGTAGTTAGGAAAGAGCGTCATCTTGCCGGGTAGCGGTGGTCATCAAAGGGCCCCGAATTGAAGTCCAATGTTGGTTGTGAGAGGGAAAATCAAGAGAAATTCCCAGGAATGCGAGGTGAGGGAATAAGGTGAGCTTGCGGCCGTTGGTATCAATGAAACCGGTTCATGCCCATCGAGTAATCAATTAGGTAATACGCTCCTAGGTCTATGGCGTAGGCGTATGAGTCGTTGCACCGGAATTAGCGGTTTTAGCAAACGTGTAACCAGGATGAACATTCCTTCCGGGTGCTACCGGCCGACTTCTCCCGAAGTTTGGTTTCTATCTAGTTATTGTGCAGCCCTTTGGTGTTTTGAGACTTTCTATTAAACAAAGAGTTGCTCAGGTATGGTCCCTGCGTTATCAATGATCATACCTAGGTAATGTGCCTGAGTTGCTTCTCTCGTCCCGTCTCCGAAGCACAGCTCAAGATCCACAAGCTCACAAGTACCTAAGGCGCTTATCGGACGGTGACGTAGCTGACCGTGGAGCTCTGCTTATCAGGAGCGTCAGAGTGGGGAAGGAAGCCGACTCGGGCGCCCCACAGCCGGGAGACGATCCGAAGACTCCGAACAGACCTACTGACCTCAAATTCTTGCCATTCTCAATGCCCTGGCGATCTGATGGCGGCTCTTTTACGCGGGAGGGTAACCAGAACACACTTATCATGATGCTCACGATTGGGGAGAAGAATTTCTAACTGTCTCGAAGCAACCGCACTTGTCTGCTATGACCACTTTCCGGGTTTGGTCTGTGATTTGGATAGGGCATTGATTGTGTGAGGTACTGACTTGAAATGAATAGCCAATTTATATCTTTTCTCCATCTTGTCTTTTTGACTTTGTTTTATTCCTCCCCTTTCCTCTTGTTTTCTTCTGGGTTGTTTCGTTGTCTGCCTCACCGCACACAACACTTGGAGGCCCGCTCTCCGGCCTCTGACATGTGATTGGCCGGCCGCGGGGGCCAGAGCAAAAGACCGGTCAAAAGAGCGGATTCGGAATGACCTCAAACTTTCAACGTGCTCATCCAACCGTAACATCGACATCCACCACCTCGACTACAAACCCCAGAAAACCGTTATACGACACCGAAAATGGCTGATATAATGGCTCAGCCAGGCCAGGCCCAGCCTGGCCCTGCCTCCTCCGAGGCCTTTGTCTCGAAATGGGCCTCGAGATACCGCGGGGTAAGTCAAGACTCGCAAGCACAAGAAACAACCCCCTCCATCAAATCACCCAACACGGACGGCAATAATTCCCACCTCGGTCCCCCAAAACTAACACCTAGTTTTACAACAAAAAACAGGCCACAGTAGAAGACCTCGACCCCCCAGCCGCCCTCTCCCTCACCCCCTCCGACTCCATCTCGCTCGCGCTCATGTCGGCCTTTGAGCGCGACTACACGCACCTGACCATCATCGACTCGGCGACGCGCGCCCTGCTGGGCTACCTGTCGATCCCGTCGCTGCAGGCGCTGCTCGAGGCCGGCCGGGTGCGGCCCGAGGACGAGGTGCGCACGGCCATGACGCGGTTCCGGCGCCGGGGCGCCAAGTACAAGGTCATCACCATGGACACGCCGCTCGAGGAGCTCGAGGCCTTCTTTGAGGGGTGCGAGACGGGCGGGCAGAAGCAGGATTTTGCCGTCATCACGGACCAGGCGAGGCGCTTTGTCTTGGGCGTGGCGACGAGGGAGGATTTGGGGGAGTTTGTTAAGCGGAGGCCTGCCTGATTTTTTGGGGGTGGGGGTTTTGATGGTCTTGATGAAAGGGAAAGAAAGGGGTTGAGGAGGGATGGATGAATGCGTGCATTGGCTGAGAGTGGAATATCATCGTTTTTTTGAGTGGCGTTGCTTGGCTATGGAGTTGATATCTTGGGCGGTGGTCTGGTAGTAATGGGAAGGGGGGGGGGCATTCAACATGGACGGGATACTCATCATGGGCGGTTATTAATACCTACTAAGAATGGTTGGGAGAGGCTCAGATTCCCCTCGGAGCTCACGCTACAGCGGCTTTTGGTACAGACTTATGGAAAGGATATACAGGATGCAACAACAGGAAGGGCCAAATTTAGTTTGCCGATACAGGATATTGCTACCGTCTAGGATATAGTGTGTGATGCGATCTCCTCACAAAGAACAGTCTTGACTTCTGTCACAGGTAGGACTCCCCTGGGGTATCCGGTCTATGTACCCGGCCATCCCTCGTGTTGTTATGTACATACAAAATACCCGCCGCTTTATGAACCAAACCAAAAAGACTAGTCTCCATCAATCACCCCCCCGACCTACTCAGCAACCCAGTCATACACCAGCTGCAGCTCAACGCGCTCGGCGCCCTTGGCAATCACCACATTCCGCACGTACTTGCGCACGCCCTCGATCAGCTTGAACCCCCAGATCATGGTGGCGGTCCAGCCGGCGTCGAGGCTCTCGACGTGGCTCAGGATGTGGGTCTCGCCGGCGGGGCCGCCCTTTTCCTCGTCGCCCTCGAGCCAGTCGCCGCCGGACTTTAGGAAGTCGTCGGTGATGTCGGCGGCCGTCACCCACTTGGTCTGGCCCTTGACGTGGCCAAACAGCCAGTCGCTGTGCTCGCGGAACGTGTAGTCGAGACACCGCTTCTCGGTCGACCCCTTCATGCCGCCCGTGCCCGTCTGCTCAATCTCGATGTGCGTGGCCGGCGGGTCCGCCGGGTCCGCGGGCGGCGACGGCGGCGCCACGAATTGCTTGACGTCCAGCGTCACCGTCGCCATGCCCACCATCTTGCGCGTCACCCAGCCGACGCCCTGGAGCGCGAGGCCGGGCTCGATGCTGCTGGACTGGCTCTTGCTCTGTGGGTGGGAGTGGTGGTGACGGGTTGTGTTAGTTTTTACTGTGCATGGGTTGGTTTGCTCGGGGCCGAGAATCACATGTGATTTTGGGGGGGGGGGTTCGGAGGCACGTACCATGACCCACTTGCCAGTGAGGTCGCCGATGGTCTTGTTTGCGGGGGCAGCCATGATGGGCAGTTGTTTGTTGGGCTGGGGGGGATCTAGGGAGGAGGTAGGGTGTGTGTTGGAGAATATGAATAGGATGAAAGGAGTTCAGTTGAAGGCAGAAACAAGAGAACGAAGGAGAAGGCAACCCAGTCACCAGCCTTCCTGCTTGGATCTTAAGTATCCCCGCCGTCCCCCAGCCTACCTGGTGGGGACAACAACCCGGAATGTCACAAGATTGGAAGACGAGTCGCGCAGCCCAAGGCACTCGCACACAATCTGGCTTGGCGGCCGAGGTACAGTTTCTGCGGCGCTCTCCATTATTACCAGGTAGGTAGTTAACTACTGTGGTATGTATGCCACCTCTCACACGACACCAGGGCCAAGCCTGCCCAACGGGAGGCTGTGGTTCGGGCGGACTCCGTTTGTAGCAAGTGTCCGGGCTATCCCACGCTTGAAGCATGACGCCGTCTCTCCTTAGAACGGTGGGAGCCCCTGGGGCTTGCGGGGATGGGTCCCCTCTCCTGGCCGGGATCACTCCGTCTCCGCGTTCGCATGCGACTCTCGATCCTACGGGGAATCTGTCATGGGAGGAGATCCATGTTGCTGCTTCGGGCGATGGTCCTCGGTATGGTTGGGTTGTTCTTTTTGCCATACCTCACATACTCAACAGTGCATGCATCATCTGAAGTATGCTAAATCTGCAGTTGCTTTACCGGCGGCCTGCTTCTCCTTTTCAGACGATGAGGTGCAGACTTGACGCAATGCACTTCAGATGAGCGATGCACGACTGTCGCCCAGGCTTTGGATTGGGGTTGAGAGATTGCCCTTGGCACCCGAACTTTTAGTGCGGGGTAACTTCCACTCGACCCCCATCCTCCGAGGTTCCATGTGATGAACGACACTGTTTTTGGTTCAACTTGAAATATTCATAACACCAACAGAAAGCGACACGAATATGCCCAAAGAAGATGTCTTTTCCGTGGTTAATAGCAATGAGAGCAAAGCGTTTGAAACTCAGTCTCGGTCCTCGGGTTTCAGTTCTCTTTCTGATGCACCAAGTGCTTGGCAGCATACGAATATGCTGTCCTGGACTGCCCGTTGATCACGCTCTGCTTGTAGTGCGGGCTCTGCATTCAAAATCTCAAACGCTTTGCAGTAGTATTATTATTGAAATAGGATATCCTAGTATTACACCACCATCCTCCCCAGCGCCGGAGGACCCCCCACCCATTCCATCCATCCACATTAATCTCGTTCCTAGCCCCCACATCATGACTATCGGCGTCTTCTTCATCTGGACGTCGCCGAGCTCCCCCGTATCCCACCCAACCAGACCAAACCCATCAAAAATACCCGTCAAGGCCACCACTTCATCGTCTTGTAGCTCTCAATCACCTCCTCCACCAGCTCCTTGGAAATCTTTGGTTTCTGGTACGTGAACCCAACCACGCTTTCTAACCTCGAGCCGTCCATGCTGAGGTCGGTATCCTTGAGCAACTCCCTCTCCATGAACGGCGTCAGCGGCCCCGGCCTCGTGATCCCAGCCTCGGCGAGAAGGTCAGCCCACGGGCCCAGCAACTCGTCGTTGACGTCGTCCACGACGCTGTCCAGGTTGAGCTTGGCAAAGGTGCTGATGAGCTGCCCCTGGAAGCCCGTCTCGATGCCAAAGACCTGCCCGATGATGTCGGCCATGGCCCCCTGCGTCGTGACGCCCTTGTCGACCACGTTGAACGTCGGCGTCTTGCCCATCGCCTTTTCGTCCCACTTGTCCTTGCCGGCCACGTACCAGCCGGCGACGGCCCACAGCGCGCCCACCACGTCGTCGATGTGCGCCGTGTTGGTGCGCAGGTCCTTGGTCCACAGCCACTTCATCTCGGACTCGAGCGCCTTGTACACGCGCGCCATGCAGAGCGCTGTCGCGACCCATTGCGACGCGTAAGGCCCGTAGACGTGCGGGAGCCGTACAACGGCGAGGTTTAACCTGCGGAGGGGGGGGCTTTTTGTCAGTTTTTCTTTCTTTTTTTCATCGCCTCGTCTTCGCTTTTTTGGTTTAGAACGTACCCCTCGATTTTTGCGAGCTCCTCCTCCGCTTGCAGTTTGAACACGGCAATTTTGCTCCATGGCTTCAGCTTGTCGTTTTCCTTGCTCGGTGCCGAGTCCGGCTTGTAGACCATGCCCGTGCTTAGCTCGACAAAGCACTTGACGCCCCTTTTGGCCGCCTCCTTGGCCACCGTGAGCGACAAGTTGAGCGACCGTAGCTTGTACACCTCATCCTCCTGCGAGTAGCGCGTCTCGCCACCGCAGTTGAAGACGTAGTCCCACTCTTTCCCGTCGGCCCTGTCGAATATCCTCGGGAGGGACTCTGCGGTAAAGGTTAACACGGAAGCAAGGGGGGGGTGGGGTGGGTTATTGTGTTCAAATAAAAACATACGTTCTCTGCTCGCATCGGCCTGCACAAACTTGGACCCGGCACACGCCTCCTCAAACTCCTGCGGTAACCATGCTAGCTGCGGCAGCACCTTGTCGACAACGCGCACTTCGGACGCGAGGTCGTTTTTGTGGATGTGGAGGGCCAGGAAGCGGCCAATGTAGCCAAGACCGCCGATGATCAACACCGACGGCTTCTCCGCCATGATGTTTTTCGTGTGTGTGTGTGTTCGGACTACCTGGATAGTTGTCGGGAGCTCGCGCGGCGGGTAGGGCGCGGAAAAGGGG
>MU856845.1:0-60701 GCA_033296705.1 Chaetomidium leptoderma | reverse complement strand
AAAATCCAGGGGCGGGCGAGCGGGCGAGCGCGGGGTCGCAAGCTTCAAATTGACTCGGACCGCTTTGCAGTTGCAAAAGTCGCAGTCGCAGTCGTCGTTGCAGCTGTTGCTTGGGAGCGCCGTCAATAATAAAGGCGCGTAGGTAAAATCCGTAAAGTCACAAAAAGTCAGTTCTGTTTGTTGGGCGCGAGGTTCAATGGGCCCGGATTTTATGTCTTGGACAAAATGATAATTGACAGGATAACCCGGGAGGAGGAGAACGGTGGACGGGACTTCGGCAGGCTTCGAGAAGCTCGGCAGCAGGGCACGAACGAACAGGGCAGGAAAACTTGGGCGAGGGGGGGGTGATGTCCAAAAAAGACCCTCCTCCACAACAGCCGCGAGACCCGAGCAAATGGACCACGTTGGAAATAAAATTTCTCGAATCTTTTTATTAGTCCAGATCCAGGGCACCGGGCAGCTCCAGCTCTCTCCCCCCACACTTCGCGCGGCCTTATTACTTCATGGCGCACAGTACAAAACGGATGCCCGCA
Source organism: Chaetomidium leptoderma (assembly GCA_033296705.1). Taxonomy (NCBI): domain Eukaryota; kingdom Fungi; phylum Ascomycota; class Sordariomycetes; order Sordariales; family Chaetomiaceae; genus Chaetomidium; species Chaetomidium leptoderma. The sequence continues at coordinate 60,168 of MU856845.1, read as the reverse complement.
TCGCAGGACAGGCGGTCCCATCCCAGGCGGTTTGCAGTACTGTCAAGGCGCTGCAGCAGGTTTCCGCTGACGGCGCCTGCGATGTGGAGCTTCAGGCGAGCCCCGGTTGGCGATCGATTTTTGAATTTTTTCTAACTTCCAGCCAAGGACTGATGACTGTGTGACGTCTGTTTTCAACTCTCTTTTTCCCGAACCTAACTCATAAGTTACAAGGTCTGACCCTTCGGCTGTTCGTCCGGACTTTGCGCCAACCTCCCCAAGCCCCTAGATCCCGGACGTCGTCGTCTCTCCCCTTTCGGCCGCACGGCCCAAACATCCAGTTTCCTTCCCAGCGAGACCGGGGCCAGGGTTCAGCTCCTGACGACCCCGTCCGTCATGGCCGAAATGGGGGACCAATCGGGGTAGTTTTGCGCAAACAACCCTCGGCGCTGGATGACGACCTGGCGCCCAGTGTGAAGATCGTGATGCAGCTTCGTTACACATGAGCATGCCATGTCATATTCCAGGAGGACGGCATTGCACCTGAGACATTGTTCGATACGGCAGCGACCCGAAACACTAGGGTAGCGCGCGAAGGGGTGGTTCCACAGCCGGCCGCCCTGGCCCACACGGCCCAATATGACGGTTGAGAATCCGTAAGACTTGGTTACTATCTTCGTCGGTGTGCCGTCGATGATGATTGACCTGACGCGACAGAGCACTCTTTCGGCCGGCGCGGGAGGATCGTCGTCCCAAACCCGGAGCAAGCTGCAGGAGAAAGGCCCGTGGGTTCCGCGCGTTTGCAGTTCCCGGGTCAGAAAGATCGGGTGACCCAACATTTCTCGTCCCTGAACCCTGTTCGAATTCGGAGCTTGGAGCCTGGCTTGCCTCAGCGCTGCGGTCCAAACTTGCTCACCGGTCTCGTGTCGTTTTGCAACCAAGGCGATGATTCCGTCGCCCCTGATTGGATCTCAGTTCAGATCAAGCTTAAACGCGAAATTTCCGACCTGTCAGCCCATCTTTTCGGGGAGGGCCTGGAAGAGTTCTCGAAGTTGTTACACAGTAACACAGTACTCCGTACGAAGTCGACAAACAAGACCGCCAAGAAGGGACGGAGCTGCTTCATTCAGGGGCAACCCCACCACCATGCTTCGCCAATCTCGGGCCGCTCACTGTGCGCCGGCCCCGGGGAACCACGGCTGAATTTTTCTAGAAGACTTCCTAGCTCGGCAAACGGTGAACCAAGTTTCGACCCCTTTCCCCATGTTGAACCACCGGAGTTGCCGAGGATTCGAACAAGAACTCAAGGTCAAAAATTACTAATCAGATGACCGAGGTCGCCACAACAACCGTCTAGTCCATTCCTTCTTTCTCAACTCAGCCCGGGACATCTCACCGCCAAACCCATGGCCTTTGCCGTTGCCGTTGCCGTTGCCGTTGCGTCATTCCTCTCTCTTTGAACAAACCAACCCACCAACAGACACAAGCCCGCCGCCGACTCTTCCTTCGCCCCCTTTAACCTGCAGGATCTGAAGCGGAAGCTAGTTCCAAGACGGCCCATCCGTCCTCCCCGGTGGCAAATGGTGCGCCTTCGGATGCCACGATCGGCACTCCCAAAGAGCAATTCTCAGATTCGTCCGCCTGAGATTCCCGATCCTGCGCCTTATCTTCTTTGTCACATGAGCAAACATCCCGCGTACATGCCCCGGAGCATTATATCGAAACTTCCGGGAAGGGCTCCGTCCGTGTCTTCAGCAGGAAACTAGTTAACTAGTCCCCGGTATGAGTTGATGCCGTCGTCATACGACCAAGGACGATCTCCAGCAAACACGCTAGGATTTGCCACACCTACGATGAACCCACCACGCCTTTCCCGTGTTGAGAATACACTAGCTCCTTTTTACTCACCTCGGTTTTACGGGAAGTGCCCCTGAGGATCCGGCCCCTGGGTCCTCCTCGCGCGAGCACGTACCGAAAACAGGAGGGCGTGGAGGGATAGGTACCGGTATCCCGAGGTGAGGTTTGAGTTTGCCGAACTACGGGCCAACGGCTGCCGAGACGATCCAGATCCCCCCCGCGTCGATGTGCATCCTTGAAACGGACCCACCCAGACTGCACTGGCTCTCGGTCGATGAGTACATACGTACGATCGGCAACCGAACGACCCTGGACAATCTCGATGTAATTCAGCTCATAAAACCCTCGGGCGGAGGTGTGAGAGCTTCCTTCTGGACCAAAACCACATCGTAATCTCCATCAGACTGAAGGGAAAGCAAGGGGTGGCTGGCATTTCATGATATCATTGCATTATCATAGTCATCATCATCTCCGCATACTGCCAATCAACTCGCGCTGCGTCTCGCGGTCGCGCTGGCCGTCGCTCAGACTCCCAATGCTGCGCAGGTCGCCCACCACGTCCTTGGCCTTGCCAAAGTAGACCTCCTGCAGCAGGTTGCGCATCTTGAGCTCCATGTCCTCGACGAGGCGGCCGATGTTGGCGATGTGGCTCTCGTCGTTCTCAACGGGCAGGTCCTGCTCGACCTGACGCGTCATGTTGCCGCTCAGGTCGACCTCGCCTAGCGAGGCGCCCTTGGTGGCGAGCGAGAGGATCACCGTCGACGTCAGGCGGTAGTTGGACGTGCGCCCGCGCTCGCTGGCTTCGAAGACGTGGATCGAGTCCCACACGCCCGACGAGACACTGTCGTTTTGCGGCGAGGCTGGGCGGGGAGAAACTCTTGTCAGCTTTTAAACATGGTTTTTTTTTTTGATTTCTCACTCACCCTTCTTCAACAGCACCACGCCGGCAAACCCGTCGTCCAGGTTCCACAGATACACCGACGACACGCCGCCCTCGTAGTACAGGTCCCGGTACACGTCAAAGGCCTCGTTGGCCTTGACCTCCATGCGGCGCACGCGCTCGCCGGGCACGGCGCCCTCGCCGGCGCCCTCGTTGCTCCCGCCCGCGCCGATCCCGCCCGCGCCGGCCTCGTCCAGCGGCGGGTCGAACTGGTTGCTCCACGGCGAGCGGTAGCTGTCGCCGTCGCGGTTGTAGTCGCACAGCAGGTAGTCGCGCGCCGTCTGCTTGCAGCGCCGCACCGTCAGCGGCTGGTCGACCGACGAGAGGAGGTCCTCGGTCAGGTCCGGCGCGAGCGCGATGATGTTGCCGAGGTGTTCGGCCGTGTGTTTGGGGTTGAGCCGCCGGAGGAGGTCGCTGGTTGGAGGGGGGGGGTTAGCTAGAGCGAGAGAAGGTACATGGAAAACACTTACAGCGCCGAGTCAAAGGGGTCTGCGGTCGCCATTTTTGCTGGTTTTGTAGTGGCCGACTTTGAATCTAAAGAAAGCTGGCTTTGGGCTCGGATGAAGTTGATGTTCACTGTCGCGGGGTGTTTCCAGGTTGGAGCTCTGTGGAGAAATGGCGGGGCAAGCGGCTCGTGCACCCTCCAGGGGCAGCGACAGGGGGTCTGGACGCCCTGTGGACCTGGCTGCAGGAACGTCACTGGAGGTCCCCGTCTCCGACTCCCTAAACTCCCAAACCTCAAACAACCCGGACATCAACACCGGATTCACAACCAAAAGTGGCCGTCTCATTCATGGCCGATATCTAGTAGGACACTCGTATGGAACCCTCAAAGAAAGCGCAGCTAGGCGCAAAATCAGCAGCAGCAGATGGCCGGGGGTTAAACTCGACTGTTGTAGAAGCTTCAGGGTCGCGACTCTTGGGTGAGAGAAGCCTGGCTTCATTCACACCGACACCTTGGGGTCAATTTCTAATTGTGGCCCAGACACGCTACTTTCGTTATTGATCCCGGGACTCATTCTGGCCCACCTCGTCGCCGCCCCCTACACCAAGGTCGAGGAGTCTTTCAACATCCAAGCCGCCCACGATGTGCTTGTCTACGGGACGCCAACCTCGGACATGCACCAAAAGCTGTCCAACACCTATGACCACTTCACATTTTCAGGCGCCGTGCCGCGGACCTTTGTAGGCCCGGTGTTGCTCGCAGGCCTCGCGCAGCCCATTGTTGCCCTCGTCGGCTTCCAGCACGCCCAGCTTGTCGTGAGAGCCATCCTAGGCCTCTTCAACGCGGCCTGTCTGCTTGTCTTTGCCAAGAATCTCAAATGGGCATATGGTACGGGGACAGCAAGATGGTACCTGCTACTCCAAGCCAGCCAGTTTCATATCATGTTCTATGCTTCTCGGACGCTGCCCAATATGTTTGCCTTTGGACTAAGTATGTCCCCCTTCCCTATTTAGGTCGAAAATCGCCAGCTGACATCACCAGCAACCCTCGCCTTCGCCTTCCTCCTCCCCCAACCCGGTAAACCCAAATCCACCGCCCGCCGCCAGCGTCTCTCCATAACCATGTTTGTCTTCGCCGCCGTTGTCTTCCGCTCCGAAGTCGCCCTCCTCCTAGGCACCACTGTCCTCCACCTCCTCATCATCCCTGCGCTCTCCCTCGAGCGCGTCCTCTTCCCCTTTACCGTCTCGGTCCTCATCGCCCTAGCCACCTCGGTCCCGATAGACAGTTATTTCTGGCAGCGTCCGCTATGGCCCGAGCTCTGGGGCTTTTACTACAACGTCGTCCAAGGCTCCGCCTCCGACTGGGGCGTCTCGCCCTGGCACTACTACTTCACCTCAGCCCTGCCGCGACTTCTCATCAACCCGCTCACCTACACGCTCCTCATCCCCTTCGCCCTGTGGCACCCCGCCCTCCGCAGCGCCGCATCCAGCCTCACCATCCCCTCCATCCTCTTCACAACAATCTACTCCCTCCAACCCCACAAAGAAACCCGCTTCATCTTCTACGTCGTCCCGCCCCTCACCGCAGCCGCCGCCCTCTCCGCCAACCTCGTCTTCACGCGGCGGGGTAAATCCCCCCTCGCAACCCTCCTCGCCCTCGCGCTCGCCCTCTCCATCCTCGGCTCCCTCGCAGCAAGCACCGCCATGCTCGCCGTGAGCGCCCTCAACTACCCCGGCGGCGACGCCCTCGCCCACCTGCGCTCCACCATCCTCTCCGACAGCAGAACCGGTTCCGGTAGCAGCAGCATCATCATCCCGGTCCACGCAGACGTCCTCTCCTGCATGACAGGCGTGACCCTCTTTGGGTCATCCACCGCCTCGTCCGCCGCCGACGAGGCCGCAGCGCAGCAGTTTGTGGCCGCCCACCATGGGGAGCAACAACAACTACTAAACCCCACCACTGATCATAACAATGGTGGGAATAGTAAAAATGCCGAGACGGTCAAGGTCAACCACCGCCACCACAGCGGCGGCGGCGGCGGAAACCTTGACAACAACAACAACAACAACAACAACGGGGTGGTGGGTCAGACGACAGTGGTGGTGGCGGTGGACAAGACCGAAGACAAGACCCTGCTCGCCCGCGCCGATTTCTGGCGGCAGTTTGCCTATGTTCTTGTCCAAGACCCGGCCGAGGTACCCAGACCCGCCGAGTGGGAGGCGGTCGGCGTTGTGAAGGGGTATGGCGGGATCGAGGTTGTCAGGCCTGGCCATTATCATGATGATGATGAGGACGATAGTAGTGGTGTTGGAACAACGGGGGCACCGGCACCGCCGCCTGTTGTGGGGAGGGGCAAGATTATCGAGCTGTGGAAGAGGCGGGTGAGGGCTACGACGGGCGGGTGGTGGATTGGGCCGCGGATGGTGGAGCGGATATATATTCTGCGGAGGAGGGTCAAGGATGCGACGAGCCAGAAAAAGGTTGCGGTTGAGTCGAGGTATGTTTAGATATATACGCCCAAGATTTGTGGCTGGCCCCTTTCCTACCTACCTACCTACTTGATTTTTTCATGACCGTCGTGTCGTTTGTATACTAGCTGGTAGCCAGCCAGCTATGGCAGCTTCCAAGAAAAAAAAATCGGGTTCTTCTGGGCATGTTCGAATACATACATCACGTTCAAAAACAGCAACTTGATCAAGAGTATTCCAACAGACCAACAGACTTCCTCATTATATTAACGTCGGCTACGAACTGTCTCATCGCTCCAGAGGCCATCTACCAATCGGCAAAAATAGCGCCGCTACGAAGCCATGAGAAGAATCCAGCAAGTATTAGGTGGCGAGGGAAAACCAAGCTTTGGTATGTGTAGGTTCGAGAGAGTGAGAGAGGCGAAAACCACAGGGACGGGGACCAGGACTGCCGACCAGGTGTCATCCCAGCAAGACCCAGACAGAGATTACGCGTTGCCGATGCCGTTTCCTGCCAAAGGTTTTGCTCTGCTCTTTGCATCCTCCTTCTCCTCCAGGCCCGGCTAGCCCTGCTTCTCTGTTGTACCTTGTCTCGGTGAATATTCGATTTCTCGAACCGTCGAGCCAAGCATCGCCCGCGGCCCGCCCCTCAGGTAAATGCAATGTATCCACCATACGTAGCAGTTGCAAGTAGGAAATGCCCATAACGGACGATTCAGAAATGGGCGTTGCAGGGGTTAAAGGAGTGGTATCGGGTTCTCGTTGTTGCCCGTCAACGGTCCCTCAATATTCATAGGATCCGTCCCGTGCCTTGCTTGGTTGCTGGTGACAATCTTCTCCATGCTGCCCTAGCCACTTCTGGCTATTGCCGGATGGAGTACTCATTTGTTGGCGCGACACTCCCGCATGTCTTCTGTGATTCTCGCCTTAGTCCCATTTGTGTACTCGTGTGCTATGTTGTAGCACCATTCGTCCCCAGACAGAGCTTGCGACCCGGGTTGTGTGGTATCCAGTGGGTCTACGTCGCCTGCCGTCTTCTGTAACACGGCTACACGGCAATGTACCGCAGAGAATCGCGCTCGGTAGCGTCGCCAAAAGATTCAGACGCTCTGGGGGTATAGGCCTGCAGGCTGTGGAATTCATTAGCAAACTTCCAGAAAAAGCTCTCTATAGAGTGTACGCAACATACCGGGCTGTTGAGCATTTGATTCCGCTTGTTCCTGCCCTTTTTAATGTGGTTCTTGAGCGCATTCGAATCCAGAGGCTTGAGCAGCTCGAAGCTGCACAAGAGCTCGGTGGACACCGACATGACAGCACCCCAGTTGTCAAACTCTCCGCAGTACTAGAATGTGTTAGCTGCTAAACTCGAGCGGATAGTCGGCTCAATGGATAACTTACGTTGGGCGCACTGAAAACAGTGACCAGAACGCGATCAGTGAAAAACTCGTAGCCGTCTTCAACCACCATGTGGGCTCGGCAGACCAAATCAAAGTCGTTGGCTGCAAGGAAGTCGGTAATGACTTTCTTCCCGAAACAGTAGCTGACGCCCCGTTCGTTGGCCTCCCAGTCCTGTTCCATGTCAGCGGGGTCAGACCAGAGCAGGTCGTTCAAGAGTCCATAGTCGGGGACATCTGTCGGACGCGCAATGTTCCGGATGTCATCCATGTGGCTGAGAGCCGGCGACAAGCCCCCGTGGACACAGAAGATTTTGGCAGCCACAATGGCAGCAATGGGTAGCGTGTTGAAAGTATCGATGAAGGTCTTCCAAATCTTGACGTTGCACCTCCGCTTGCATTCGTCGTAGAACCCGTAGACGCGCGTGACGTTGGCGCACTCGTGGTTGCCACGCAGCAGAAAGAAGTTCTCGGGGTACTTGAGCTTGTAGCAAAGCAGGAGCAGGATGGTTTCGAGAGACTGTTTGCCGCGGTCCACATAGTCGCCGAGGAACAGGTAGTTCGACTTTGGCGGGAAGCCACACATCTCGAACATGCGGATAAGGTCCGTGTACTGGCCGTGGACATCCCCCACAATCTTGACGGGGGCGTCCAGTTCGAGGAGGGATGGCTGGGAGAGCAAGACCTCTCTAGCCCGGAGACAGATAGCCGCAATCTCGGCGTTCTTGAGGCAGACGCTCTTGGTGACTTTGCCGGCATAGCCGGCATCCAGTAGGCGCTTGATGAAGTCGTCAAGGTCAATATCCTTGATGTCGCTCATTGCGATTCCGGAGGCGGTTTCGTCTTTGGGAGACTCTTGCGCGGGAGGGTTTGAGGCCGGGTTGGGTGTATCCTCGCGCTTGACGAGGATGCTCTGTCCTGGCTGCACCGCAGTCATATTGGGGTTGTTAGCACTCGAGGGCGGCTGGTCCGAGACCTGGTCTACTTCTCCGCTGGCTTGAGCGGCCGCGACGTCATGGACTCCTGCCCGCATGGACGCAGACTGGATGGGCGACGGCGGGGGCAGCTCCTCGGCAAGCGGGGAGCCCATGGCGGCAGCGTCGGCCGACGAAGGCGACACTGGCGACGGAAGCGAGTCGGAACGGTTGGTCCGGCTCTGCGGCGACCTCCCACTCTTCCCGGACGTGACCGAGGCCACGTCCAATTTCTCGGGTATATCGCCATTCGCCAGTATGGCAGAGGTCCTGGGGCTGTCCATCCTGCCCGAGCCGGGAATCTTGGAGCGGAGAGAGCGGAACGACCGGGACGAATCCCTCGTATCGGACCTGCTGAAGGAAGGGTACGACTGCAACACTTCGTCGCCGTTGCCCGCTGCCTTGGAAGATGCCGCGCCGGCATCTTTGGAGCTTTGGTTGCCCATGGTTTCTCAAGGTCAGAGAGAGTATAGCTCTGGTGGAGAGAAGTCAAGGGGTTGGACGGCGTGCGCGTGTCAGGTTTGTGGTACCGGCAGAGTCGCCTTTTAATACCCACACAGCCTTCCGCTGCACCCGTCTAGAAGCGATTGTCTACTTTGTGTCCCCCAGGTCTTAGGGAGGGTGATAGAAGTGCTCAAGGTCGAAGAGCAGGGTGAGGGCGGTGGAAGACCAACGAGTCGATGAGGGTTCCGTTTTCGAGGACTTGAGGGGGTGTGAGCGGGGACGCTAGGTTGTTGTCGAGGTTCTAGGCGCCGGGGGCGGCGCGGGAGCTTGTTGGATTGATCGGATGGGCAAAGATCGATGGAAACCGGGCGGTTTGTTCGAGGCCGGCGCGGGTGAACTCCAAGAGCGTCAATGATGTCAGCCTCGCGAGTCCAGTCCACAACAGAACAGCGGTACAGCAGCAGCGAGCGCAGCCAGGTAGCGAAAAATCGGCGGCAGGCAGGGAAAGCGAACGGACGATGGCAAGGGGGAGAGTGCAAAACAAGACAGAAATGTGGGGATGCACCGAAAGACGAAGCCGTGAAAAAACCTACGCTCGGGCGATAAGAGAGGGTGATCAAAAGCTATCGCGCCAAGGCTGAAGGAGGTGCTTGGTGCGTGCTGGGACCGGAAGCCTTGGGCGGAATGGCTGGGTAGGGGTCGGGGTCGGTTTCGGCTTGTCGAGTTTTTGAGGACACGATAACTAGAGATGGAGCGGGGGAAGAAAAGCGAGTTGAGGTTGTCGAGAAGTGCGCAGTCCGTCGCAATTGCGAGATTGCCACTGGGTCGGTTCGATTGCCGCGGCCGAGCGTGCCGGTCGAGGTCGAGCGGTGTTGTCGCTAGGTGTAGGTGTGCGTGCGTGTTGCCATGAAAATGAAAATCGAGGTGATCCCAAGATCCGGGTAGGTTTCAGGCGATGCGAGCAACGATTGGCATTTCCCGGCCGATGGATTGGACCGGTGAGGCTGATTGGCGATCGTCACCCTGTCTTGAACGTTTTCGGTGAGTCTGGGGAAAAGGTTTGGCGATGACGACGCGGCTGCGGATGAGCAAAAGATTGCGGGGGCTTTTTGACACAACTATCCGAACAGGTCACAGACGGACGGGCTCGGGGGGTGGACCGGGAAAGTGAAGATCGGTGGCAACAGCCAGAAACTCCAAGTCGACGGCGTCGCGGGGGGGGGGATAGTGGCCGTAATACTAGTCGTACAAATGATGCAGTGTCGAAGACGGCAGGTGCTGCTTCTTGACAACTCGGTAACCTTCCGAACCTTCCAACTTGGTTGGCAGGAATGAAGCCCGCGCCATTCATCAATGGCACGTGCCTCATGTCCTCTACGAGTGGGCCTGGTGTCGGCCTGGAGTCGAGGCGGTTTGGGCACTGCATGGCACCATTCTTGGCTAGCCCGCCCCGCCTCGCAGCATGCCCCTTGCACCCTGCGGAGCTTGCGGCGTCCAGAGCGGTCCATCGACGGGCCACGACGACGACGAGTAATAAAGCACGGCAGGAATCTGGAACGGACAGCTCAAGGATGCAACTCTGCTGTAGACAGGAGTGCAAAAAAAATAGTGAAACAAGAGTGGTAAAAACAGAGCCCATCGCCATTCCCATCCCCCTCCCTCCATCCCTCTGGCTCTGCCCGGGCGTGCCTTGGCAGCATCGGGTGAGACACAAGCCGTCTTGGTCCTGCTGTGCCAGCTGTGGATGTTGAACATCTGGGCAGGCAGTCAATTACCCGGAACACGGTACCCCCAGGGCTCTGGGTCCATTGGGTGTGACACAGACAGCGAGAAACAGCGATCAACCTCAGCTCATCAGGTGCCTACGCTCACTCACCCGTTAGCTCCAGCGCGCGGCCCGATGCAGCGAGGCACGGTAGTCCGGTAGTCTCGAGCATGGAACCGAGGCGGCACTGGTGCGGGAGGCTGCCGACGAATGTAACTATTCTGTAGTTCAGCGCCATGCTCCCGAAGAGAGGACTCTCCACTTGCGGGGTTGAACGCCAGGGGGACCGCTTGAAGTTGCCAGGTTACACACACTTGTGACTTTTTACCCTAGTTTCTCCCCGTGCGTCGAATGTGGGCGAACACATGACCGCCTCAAAGCATCTAGCGAAGCGGTGTGGTGCAGGATCACTCGTCGAGGAAGAGATTTCCTGGCGAGAATGGATGATTCGCGGTCTCCCGCCCTCGAGCTCCCGGATCCGGATTTGCAGCTGCAGGTCGCTGGGGGTCAGTGGGGGAGTTGGGAGTTGGGTGCGCTGGATCGCAGAGTGACCAAGACCAAAATGATTGAACTGGCAAATGACCCCGTCCCTCCTGAGCGACTGCCGAACGATATCTCGCCAGCGCATCTGAGAACGAAGCAACCTGGACTTCGTGGCAGCCAAAGGCCATCGCAATCGAGTTATAGGCAGTCTTTGTCTTTTCAAACCACACTATTCTCGGGAGTCTGACAGAACGGGGGGTCGCCACCGTTTTGGCCTGTGTTTGGCAAGAGGGTAAGCCCGGCCGGCCCGGCCGGCCCGGTCTACTAGAGGCTCGACCCGTCAAGCCCGGCCTCCGTGACCGGGCCCGGAGCCGGAGCCGGAGCCGGCCCTTGGGGCGGCGAATCGGAGTGGGTTTCGGGGGCCAAGTCTTGGCGATGTCTCTCACCGCCTGGCCATCCTTGGCGTCCTTCCCCCACCGATCCATCCGGCCCCAACGTGGAAACAAGCTGTGGTTCCAAATATAGAAAAGTCTGCCTCGGGGCAGGCCAGTGGCCCAACCCAACCACGGCCAACGGGCCCAGCCACCGCATTGCAGACGCATCACCAACGGCACCACCATGCTTCTGGGTTGAGGTGAAGGATTCACAGTGTTGTTGAAGTGCTGTTGATTGATACAGTCAAGGCTGCGCGAAGGGCACTGAGCAGGAACACGGCAGCTTTGCTTGCACCGTTCGCCAAGAAGATAGATTGCGTGGTCGTCAACGCTCGCACGATGGTTTCCCGTTTCGTATCGACGGCTGTCTCAACGGCCACGGCTCAGGCAAAAATCAAGCCACGTTTACGCTCAGCCTTGGGCGCTGTCGTAAGCCCGCCACCGAGAGAGAGACATTTCCCCCCCCACTCGCCCGCGGGCGTGGGGAGGAGCACTGGTCGTCAGCTTCAATCGTGAGGCTGGCCAGTCACGCTGCTCCAAGCCCTCCTTTTCACTCATGCAACCCCGCAGCTCCTTCACAGTGCCCGAGTGGCCCACCCTGTGGTGCAAAGACGCGTCGTTGCTGTGGCTGCAACTGGAGTCGACGACTTCATCGGCGGGGTGTTTGCTCTCGGGGCCCAATGAAATGGGGATGGTGCGGAAGAGATCAGCCCGACTCAACACCCGGATCTGCATCGGGCGACGCAGGAACCTGTTCGTTTGGTCTTGAAATTTTCTCTTTCCTCGGCCCCCCCCCCCCAAAAACGTGACGGCATCTGTTTCGTGGTGGTTGCCATTTCTGGCCCTTGCACCAAAATCGGCGACTGTGTTGGACGCAGGAAGGACGAGCATCTGCTGGACCAACCTGCATCTGAACACCAAGTCACCAACAACCCGCGCCAGGGTGTTTTGGCAATCAACATGGAGGAGCCATGACAAGGCAAGGCAGCCGTGTTCCTGTTGTCGATCTGTAATCTCCTCGCCCGTGCGACCATGGCATCGCGCAAGCGACGTCCAGACAGGGTCTCGGGGGCTTCTGCAAAGTTTTATCCTTTTTGAGCTTACTGCTGATAGCGCCAGCAGAGGCTTGTTGTTTTGGAGGATCGAGACTTTTGAGGAAATGGGTTCCGCTGCGCTGGGCCACGATTGAAAACCTCGGGGACCCAAAAAATGGGCTGGAGGAAATGCTTGGCTTGGGAAGCCTGGCCGGGGGCTGGGGGGTCGCACCGGGCCTCTCGCTCTTCCTCTTCGTCTCGTTTGGCTGCGAACCGGGAAGTGGGTCTGTCACCCTGTCACCCGCAGGCATTGTTGGAAACTGCGCCACCGGCCGGCCGAGAGCACAGCCTGCTGCTCGGCCTGCTGCAGCAGGGGCCCTTGCAAAACCTGAACCCGTCAGCACGGTTTTGTTTTGGCTTTGCCCGCCGCAGCCAGACCAGCAACGGCCTGATAGTTTATTTATCTCAACCACCCGCCGTCCCGTACAACCGACCCTCCTTCCATCCATCCATCCATTGTGACCTCGTCATCATCCTCATTCCCTCGTTTGTTTCTGGAGTCTGCTGCACTCCATACATACCCAAACACCTAATAAACCACCTCCCTCCCTCGCTCGCTCTCGGCGCAACATTCGCTCTCCCGAGCATTCGACTTGCGAGTTACGTCACCCCGGTCCCACCGACCCAAATCCCTCAACAACAACAATCGAAGAAACCCCTCTCCACAAGTCGCCGTAGAACAGACACGATGGCCAACTTTGGGCGCTTCGTGTGCGTGTTGGTGCCGTTCCTGCTGACGCTGGCATCGTTGATTGCCATGCTGGTCGCGGGGTTGGCGGGCATCGCCGACAAGAGCCTCTACATGTTCCAGGTCAACGTGACGGAACTCTCGATGGATCCGCTCTCCATCTCGGCGATCCTCGATGGTAGCGGCGTCAAGGTGCCGAGCTTCGACGACCTCAACCTCCCCAATGTCAATGACATCAAATTCCCCGACATCCCCGACATCAACATCAAGCGCCAGTCAAAGACCACCAACATCACGGCCGCCGACCTCGGCCTGTACGACGTGTACGACGTCAACCTCTGGAACTACTGCTACACCACCCAGAACGGCACGCGCGACTGCACCAAGTCGTCCTTTGACTGGGCCTCCAAGGCGCTCAACATGTCGGCAGGCAACTTCAACACCATGCTGACGTCGTCGGGCATGAACATCACGCTACCCAAGGAGATCATCGATGCATTCACGGCCTTTGGCACCGTCTCCAAGTGGACCCAGGTTGTCTTCATCATCGCCTACATCGCTCTCGCCGTCGAGCTCTTGTTCGGCCTCTTTGCCAACTGCAGCCGCGCCTTCTCGTGCATCACCTGGCTGATCGCCATGGTCGCGACCGTTGCCACGGGCGCCGCCGCGGGTCTCGCCACCGCTACCTCAGTCATCGTCGTTGGCGCGGTCGAGGCGTCGGCCAGTGTGTATGGCGGCGACGCCCACTTCAACACGCGCTTCCTGGCCACCATCTGGATCGGCGTCGCCTTTGCCCTGGCCGCCGGTCTCTTCTGGATGTTCACCATCTGCTGCTGCGCGCCCGACCACTCCTCGCGCCGTAGCCGCAGCCGTGGCAGCGAGAGCGAGAAGTTCATCCAAAACGGCCCCGGCTACGAGCGCCTCAGCGAGCCCAACGGCTACCAGGGTGGCGCCTATGCTCAGCAGTACCCCCGCCAGTCGTATGGCGCGCCGCCGCAGCAGCAGCACTCCGGTGCATACGAGCCGTACTCGCATGCTCGTGTTTAAGGGGGTGATGGCGGGGAGGGTTCTCCAGGAAAGAAAAAAAATGGGTGGTGTGGCGGAACAGGTCATGAGTACCTGAGGCAAATGCATATTTGGTCTCGTGTGTTGGTCTGTTGATTTTGGGATTGGTCTTGATATCTTCAGCTGCATCAGTTCGGCGTTGGCAGGGTTTTTTCTTTTAGGAACTTGGGAATCGGTCCTCTCTGGTCTTGGAAGACACAGATGGCCGGCAGTTAGACGCCGATGGATGAGAATCCGGCTATGATACCCTGCCTGGGTTTGACGAATCGAATCATGATTACGTGTTTTTACATGCTTTACCACTTTGACTCGTGAAACCTGCTGTGTTGCCTCTCACTGTGTTGCGTTTCAACTGAGGCCCCGAAGTTGTTGGTTTACCCAAGTTGATTTCCGTGCCGCAGTCAAGCAGGACGACGTGGCAAGCTCAAGGAAGTTGGATCCAACCGCAGGAGACAGACACAGTGGCAACCGGATGACCCCCAAATACAGCTCCGTCTTACCACCCTTTTTCAGATTGAGACCAGCCAACTTGGGGGCGGACGGGAAGAAAGAGCGGGTTCCCACGCTAACGCTGCAGGAACCTGAAACATGTCCATACATGTACTCTAAACCTCCACCAGTTCACATCATGGCCTTCTGGACTCCGGGAGCGGATGTCAGGGTTAGGGTTAATGCACCAACTCAAAATGGATGTCAACGAGTCGAAAATTCCAAACACAACTCAACACCATGAATGAGACCACGGCCACGATCATGGATTAGTCACAATTTCAATCCCAAAATTTATGAACTTTATCTCGCTCAGGAAATACAGGACACCATTTCTAGTTTGGCTAAAATGGCTGAAAGGGTATAGACAACATCTCAACCCCCCCCTTTTTCCCCTGACTCACTCAGAATTGAAACCCCTCATTGTGAAAGACAACTCACTAACTCGTCTCAGAGCCGGGCCGTAACACGGCTGCAGCACAGCTACGCACTCAGCCCCATAACCGCCCTCGCCTTCTACGATGCCGGGCCCGACCGTGTGCTGCTCCTCGCGGGCGAAGACACCTGGATCAAGGTCTACGACACCCAGACCACCCGCCTCCTCGGCCAACTCAACGTCTTTAGCTCGCAGCCGATCCACGGCATCCACGTGTCTTCTCAGAACGACGAAACCCGCCTTCTCATATGGGGCGGCCACTCCGTAACCCTCCTCGCGCACGCCACCGTCCAAGCCCTCCTCAACAACCAACCCCTCCCTCAACAGCAACAGCCCACCGAATCCAAAACCCCCGACTGGATCTACGACGGCATCCTCTTCCCCTCAACAACAACCGTCACCGGCGCCCTAGTAACAGCCCACAACGAAATCCTCCCCTTCACCTTCACCTTCACCGACAACGACAACGACGACAACAGCCACAATCACAACAACAACCAACCCCCCCTCACCTTCGGCCCCCTCACCTCCCCCTCCCGCCCAATCCTCTACTCGGCCAACCTCGCCCTCCTCTCGCCTTCTGTCCTGCTCGTGGCGGGCGGGACTGTGTTTGGGGAGATCATTGTGTGGAAATACTATGCTGCTGCTACTGCTGCCGCCGCTACGGCGGAGTGGGAGGTGTTGTATGTTTTTACCGGGCATGAGGGGTCGATTTTTGGGGTGAGCATCTCTGATGAGATTGGGATTGGGATGGGTGGGGGTGAGGAGGGTAGGGTGGGGATGAGGTTGTTGGCGAGTTGTAGTGATGATCGGACTGTGAGGGTTTGGGATATTTCCGAGGGGGGGCATCGTTGTTCTGAGAGGGGGTTGGATGGGGCGAGGGAGACGGGGTTTGGTGAGAATTCCGAGGCGAGGAAGGGGGGGAATGGGGATGATGCGGCGAGGTGTGTGGCGGTTGCTATGGGCCATGTGTCGAGGATTTGGCATGTTGGGTTTGGGAGGGTGGGGTCGGGCCGGGTGGAGGTTTACTCGTTTGGCGAGGATTGTTCACGGCAGAGGTGGGAATTGGAGTTGGATCTGGAGCGGTGGCGGGGGGGAGAACCGGGGACACTGCGGCATTGCGGTGCGAGTACGTGCCACAGCGGGAAGAATATCTGGTCGGCTGCCGTGTTGAGCAGGGGGGATAGTGAACCCCTGACAGCCACTGGCGGTGCTGACGGCAAGATTGTCGTCTCGGGGAAGACCAGGAGAGGGGAGGGTTCGGGTGCCGACACTTACGAAGACTTGGATCTTAGCCTGACCTTCGATGAGGTTCAGAATAGTCTGCAGGGCAGCACACCTGCTGCACTACCCCCGACTAAAAAGGCGACTAAGCACGCCTTTCAGCGGTACGCCTTTCTATCGGACACGCTCATGGCAGCCACAGCCTCCGGCAGGCTCTTTCTTGCGACTATGGGAGACCGTCTAAGCTGGAAGGAGGTCGCCCTTCCCGAAACCATCGTCGCCGACCTCAGGCCCTACAACGTCATCAAGAGCCCGGCGAGGGATACCGCCGTGGTCGGCAGCGCAAGTGGCAAGGTTTACTTGTTCCGGAAAGGACAGGAGGTTACTGAACTGGCTAATCTTCCAGAGAAGATATCAGACATCATCCTGCTTGATACTCCCAACCACGCCGTCGACAACCAGCCCTGGTCAGGCATCATAAACGTCCTCGGCCTCGACCACGCCATGCTCCTCCGTTTTGACCCGTCCACCAACACCTCAACCATGGATCCCCGCAAAGTCCGATTACAAGAGCACTACATCGTCACCGCAGCCGCCTTCTGCGGTAAAACTCTCATCCTGGGCTCCCGCACCGGCTCCGTGACCGTCTACACCACCGACCCCGCCACAGGCGACTTTGTCCCCTTGATAAACCGCAAAGACTGCAAAGCCAAAGACGCCATCACCTGCATCTTACCCATCCCTGGCACCACCACCACCAATAACTCATTCTTAACCACGTCCCGCGACGGGAAATACCGCATCTACACCCTCCGTCCCTCTTCCCCCGCTGCTGGCTTAGAGCTACAGCACGAAATCTCCCCGCCGCTCAACACTCTCGAATCAGCCTTCTTCACCACCCGGCCCCCTGACTGCTCCCTTCCCTCCTCGTACCGAACCAACAAACCCCTCCAACAACAGAAAAGCGAACTGATCCTCCACGGCTTCCGCGGCCCCAACTTCCTCACCTACAACGACTCCACCGGCGCCATCCTATCCTCCATCCCCTGCGGCGGCGCCCACCGTCCCTTTGCCACCGTCTCCTGCCCGCACGACCCAGGCCAGATGCGCTTCGTGTTCTCCAAGGCAGGCGACCTGCGCGTCGTCTCCCAGTCGGGAGAACAAGGGGAGCGGGTGTTGCGTTCGGGGGGCCACGGGCGGGAGATCAAGAGTTTATCGTCCTCCTACTCTTGCAGCAGCAGTCATACTACCACCACCACCAGTAGTAGCAATACTAGCAAAGAAGAAGAAGAAGCAGCAAAAGAACCCCTAATCGCCACAGCCGCAGAGGACACCACCATCCGCATCTGGCGCCACAACAAAACCCAAAAAATGGAATGCCTCGCCATCGTCGAGGGCCACTCAGCAGGTATCCAAACCCTCCGCTTCTCTGGCGCGCACTACCTCCTCAGCAGCGCCGGCAGCGAAGAGCTCTTTGTCTGGCGCCTCTCCCAAGTCGACTCGACCGCGTACGACGCGCTGGCGGTCGTGCGCGAGGCGGTCTGGGACGACCGGACCGCCGACGGGGATCTGAGGATTGTGGACTTTGACGTTGCTGCTGTTGCTGCTGTTGCTGCTGCTGCTGCTGCTGGTGATGATGATGATGATGACAATGACGGCGGCGGCGGCGGCGAGAGGCTGGTTGTTTCGATGGGCTTGTCGGATTCGAGTGTCAGGAGCTATGTGTACTCTTCTCGGCGAAAAGGGTTTGAGTTGTTGGCGAGTGGTGGGCGGTATACTGGTGCTTGTCCGACGCAGGTGCGGCATTTGAGGGTGGATGGGGAGGAGATTCATGTGCTGACGGCGTTTACGGACGGGCATGTGGCTGTGTGGAGGACTCAAGACAAGGAGTTTAGTTTGGCGTTGGTGGTGAGGCTGCATCAGAGCAGCATCAAGAGCCTGGATCTGTCGTCGTCGTCTGCTGGGGAGGAGCCCAGGCGCTGGCTGGTTGCCACGGGAGGTGACGACAACGCGCTTGGGTTCTTGGATCTCGCGTGGGATGAGAGCAAAGGTGGTTATATCGCCCGTGGGAGGTACAGAGTCAAGGACGCACATGCGGCTGCCGTGACGGGGCTTTGCGTGGTCAAGGGAGAGAGTGGCATGGTGGAGGTTGCCACGGCGAGCAACGACCAGCGGGTTAAACTTTGGAGGGTCGAGAGAAGTGCCGCGGGGAGGATCCGGGTTGCCATGTTGGATAACCGGTACAGCTCGGTGGCTGACGCAGGAGACCTTGAACTCATTGCCCCGGGCAAGCTCATGGTGGGCGGAGTCGGGATGGAGGAATGGGATGTGTCAAGGGGCGGCATAGAAGAAAGCAGATAGAAAGGATTGGGAATGAGAATAAAAAGCTGCGAGCAAATGATTATGATTTCCTAACCGCTGATACCTAGCTAGGCGCCTAGCTACGACTTTCCGCCTGCAACCGCACGCCCGCTAAGCCATGTAACTGAGCAATCCCTGAACCCTGAAACACCTCCCCCTTACCCCCTCCCCCCCTCCCGCCAACGCCCAAACACCACGACAGTTCCTGTTACAGCAAGGACATCAAAAGGCCTACTCCTTGTCGTCCCTATACCGTAGCGGCTTTTGCCTCTTCCTAGCCGACCGATCCGCCACGTCATCGTCGTCATCGTCCAGACCGCCATAGCCATGGCTGCCGCCTCGACTCCCTCGGCTCCCACTAGCCGAGGCAGTGTCGTCGATAAGCTGGAACGTGGCCTGCCTATACAGGCCTGAGGTGGCCTTAATGCTGCCGCTGATGTCAGCGTCCTCTGCTTCGACCTCGGCGGCTTTGCGCTTCCTGTCTACTCCGGGGCCAGGCATCTTCCTGTTGGAAGCGCCCTTCGGAGTGGACGCGTGGGTTCTAATTACCCTCTTCGGTGTTGACGCGGTGGTCTGACCGCCCCTCTTAGGGGTAGACTTGTCCGTGTCATTGTTGAGGCTGCTGATGCTGCCCTGGCTGGCATGGGCCGAAGACTTGTGGCCCGGCTTTTGCGCTCCCGGCGGCCGATGTTTTGGTTTACGGCCAGCGCCGGGGCGCGCACCGCCGCGCTTGGAAATCTTCTTGAGGGGCTCTGCGGGTGCATTAGACCCAGCGTCGGACCCCCCCGAGAAGCTTTGCTGCGGGTTCAGCATGGCTGCGTAGGAGCGCTTGATTGCGCGGCGGCGGGTAGGCGTGCTGTGATTAGCGTTCTCGCCTTGGAGGCCGCTGCTCTCGGTGCGCAGCTGCGAGCCTGGACTGACCTCGTCACCGGTCTCGGTCGGGACAGGCGGTTCTGGGTGTTTCTTCTTGCGGCCGGCCCCAGGCCGTCGGCCGCCACGCTTCTTGCGGCGTTTGGGGGTATTGTCTACCCAATCGTCGCCTACGTCGTCGTCATCTATCACTGGCATGCCCAGCCAGGGATCCTCATCATCACCACGTCCGTCGGGAGCAAAATCGACGCCCTCGCCGTTCGCCTTTGACGTTGTCTTGCGGGCGGTAGGACGCTGTGCGTTGCCCTTGCGCTTTGGTCCCGCAGCATTCCTGTCAGTTTTCTCGCCTGCTTTCTCGTTGTTCCGCTCGACAAGCTTTTTGGTGAGGTTGGGGAAGTTGTCGCCGTAGTTGAAGAACAGCTCCTCGCCGGCCTTGATGTCCCGGATGGCCAAGAATTTGATTCGAAACTCATGGTTGACGTACATGATCCTGGGCATGATGTTGCAGTTGCCAGAGGCATGGTTGATGTACCGGCTGAGATTGCCATACATGGCGGCATCGACCCAGATACCCTCTTGCTCGAGCAAGGTGAAAAGGTACGAAACCTTGTTCTCCTCATCAAAGGGATCGCCTCGACGGTGCTCACGCCGCACGCCCTCGTCATGACTGATCAGCTCGCCTGTGTACTCGATGACAAACTCATCTTGTGCGACATCTTCGCCGGCAAAGAGGCCATACCCGCATGCCTCGAGCTGGGACTTGCCGAGCAGGACCGCCTTGGGGGCTCCGCGCTGCATGGCGACGTTTTGACATCCGGTCGAGTGAAGCTGCTCGTCGTACGCATTCTCAGGGTCGGCCCTCTCCTTGGCGCCACAGCCCTTGCAGAGCACAGGGTCGCACTCGCGGTTGAGCTGCACACATATGCACGGTTTCCCTTCCCTCTGCCGCTGAATACACGTCTTGCCAGACGAGTGGCAGGCGCACCCCGTGAACTTGAGGGCACACTCCTCGGCCGTGCAGAGACAGAAGCGCTCGCAGAGCACTGGGTGAGAGCCTGCCGAGGCACATGGGCATCCGTTCGCCGCAGTGCAGGGGCCATCGTGGTGGCAAGGCGCAAAGAGCTCACGCACGGCGTGCTCGTGGGTGATGGTGGCGTCCTGCCAGTCGCCCAGCAGTTGCTTCTTCTTGCGGTCATACCACGGTATCGCCTTGGGCTTGGGCCGCTCGGAACGTGGCTCAACAGGCGGCAGAGATAGATCCAACTCCTGGAGCTTGCGGTGGACATCCCAGCAACAGCGGCCGAGCACAGCACCAACAAAGCACTCAGCCTTCAGTGACGAGCTGTAGCCGATTGTCGCAAATATCCACTCGAGCACGCTTACTTCATTCTCGGACCAAGGCTCGACCTCCTGATCAGGGCTGCCCGTGTTGTAGCTCCGGTAGCACTGGTTCCTGCACGGTTGATGTGTCGGCCTGTTGGTGGTGCCGTTCAGCTGGCTGTCTTTCTGGGCCTCGACCTGCGCTGCCCACTTTTTCCTGAGGGTCGGTGCGAGTCCTCCTATTTCTTCGAGCGAGAAACACCGTTTCTGATTATCTCGCTCGATCTCGCCATGCTCACAGTCGTGGCTGAAGCAAATGAGGCACCCGAGAGTGGAGTAGCTCCCTAAGGATTCCACAATCTTTTGCATGAGCGCCTCGTCGCGAGGCTTCTGCTGAGTGCTCGGTCCGTCCTTTGCCCTCTTATTGTCCAGGATGGGTTCGACAGACTTGTCGAGCATCAGGATGTCGCGCAGCGCTACACGCCTCATGCTCCCCCTGTCGTTGAAAACGCGGTCGAACGCCTCTGTAAACAGTTTCGCTGCCCTGACCGCATGAGGCGAGCCAATGCCCTCGCTGTATGTGTCGAGGAGATTGGACTTTTGCTGCGGGGTGATGGCGTCTTCGTTTTGCGGCTGGTTTGCCATGTAACGGATAAGCGTGGACTTGGTGCAACCATCAATGGCCAGTTTGCGCAGCCAGGGCTCCAGGTATGGGGCGAGGGTCGCTGCGCGTTCATTCTGCACCCGCTTCGCCAACTTCTGGCTCCGATTCTGGATTTGGAAACCGGACTTGGTATCGAGGCTCTCGAGGTCCATGAGCCAGTTGCTGTACTTTTGCTCCTCGACCGAATTGGGGTCGACGTCGCGAAGATGAGGAACAAAGTTGAGCATCGAGTTTGGAGCGAGAATGTTCTTGCGAATTTCGACGTGGTGGAATCTGTATCCCGGAACGGGTTCCCTGTCGGGTTTGATGCAGAGCACAGGATACACAGCGCGGCGCCCATTGCCCTTCGACTTGCCATATTCCCCGCTGTGTTGCTGCACCAGGGTTAGCATTCTCGATGACGCGGACCTTGTAGCCAGGGCAGAGCGCAACTCGCCTTGAACTTGACCGCCATGGTCTCTACGCCCTGCGGCGGCGCAACGCTGCTGTCAATGGCAATTGATTCCATGTCGGCAAAGACGTCGACCGTGCTGAGATGTCTGGGCGGCCGCGCCTTTTTCTCGGCCTCCTCGAGTACGTAATCGACGAGTCGGGCATGGCCTTGGGTGACTTCCTCAGAGAGGTCGGTGAGCGCGCTCGCTATTTTATCGACGGTCCACCCCATTCTCTTCGGCGTCTGGGTGCTGGGCGTCTGGTGGCCTCTGGATGGCCGAATTGATGGCTGCGGGGTAGGATGCCGTTGGGGGGCTGTGGATTTGATGCTGGGCGGAGGAGACTGCGAGTCTCGAATTTCGTCCCGAGTAGAAAACCGAGTGGCCCGTGACGGAGTGTCGTCGCTAGCTCGCGCGGCCCTGCCTGCAGGTGACGCATTGGGGGTCCGTTTCTGCAATGCAGAGCTCGAAGGGCTCTGTGCTCTGCTTGGCTTGGCAATTGGGACGGTATTTCGGGGCTGCGTCTTCAAGGCCGATATCGATGCCCGACGTGCAAGAAAGAAGGGATCGCCGTTTGTGTGATTCCCCTGGACTGGACGGGCGGCCGCGACCACGACCTCGTCTGCCGTTGGGGCGTCGTCGGAGGACGTCTCCATGGTCAGATCGACAACATCGTCCGTGGCGGAGGCCATGATCCTTTTTGCATATCCCGCTATTGCCGACTCTTTATCGCCCACATCAGACATGTAAGTCCCTTTGCGCGAAAGCGGCGTCGCCACCCCTCTTTATTCGCTGTTTTGGCTTCGGGGGACAATGGACGGATTCGATCGGGGGCTGACAATGCCAGAGCCTGGGTTGTACTATGCTGCAGCTGGTTATGCCTCACCGGCGCTGGTTTCGCGCATTGTTTCGATCGGGCGCTCGCCGAGAGAATGTCGAGTCGGTAGTTGGCGGCTTGCGGGATAGATTGCAACTTTGCCGATCGCCGTGACACTTCGATTGCAGCTGAACGCGGTGGTGAAGAGACGCGATTTCTTGGCTCCACGAGCTGAGTGCTCGGCACGGACCATGTTCCGCCCCATTTGTCAGGCAAGCGAGGATTGGGCGAATCTGTCACTCAATACATACTGGCAGCTTCGTAGCTAACACACCTGCTGCAAATACATCGAGACATGTGTTAGGCTTCATCGGCGGAGTATGTACTCCCCCCTTTGAGTCCCCAGGAGGCCTGCGGAGACAAGCCAAGCCGCTGGTTGCACAGCGACGTCATTTCCAGATCCGCCGGATTTCCCAACCGCTAGTTAGCGGGCGTCGCATAAAACAACCTGACCGTCTGATCCGTTTCATTCGGTTCCCAGTTCCGTCTCAACTCTCAACGCCCACGCAGAGCTATCTCTTTATTTCAAAACCCGACGGACCCGGACATCAACGCACGGCACGGCGATCCGCTGCTCCTCCAAACTCTTTCTTCCTGCTTGGCAATTGAACCGGCGCATCGCTCCATCCCCATCGTCGGGCAACGCTTGCTACGCCTAACCACAAACGAATTTCTCGAGAAATAACCGTTGCGCACTCGCCATGCATCGCACATACTCTATGCGCGCCTCGAGGGCGCCGACGGCTTCGCAGATCCAGGTACATACGGATGGCTTTTACTGTGGAAATGATGAGTTGGGCCACTGACCAGAATATAAACAGAACCCGCCACCACCGACATCAAGCACCAAGTCGGGCCGCTTCTTCGGCCGCGGAGGTTTAGGGCACGCCCTCCGGCGCAATGCCGCCGGCGCCTTCGGGCCCGACCTGGCTAAGAAGCTGTCGCAACTGGTCAAGATGGAGAAGAATGTTATGCGGAGTCTAGAATTAGTGGCTAAGGAACGGATGGAGGTTGCTGTACGTCATCTCGCACCCACATGGCCCGTTATTGGCCGCAGGCTAACACGCACTACAGCAACAACTGTCACTCTGGGGCGAGTCCTGCGACGAGGATGTCTCGGACGTCACAGACAAGTTGGGCGTGCTGCTATACGAAATAGGCGAGCTCGAGGATCAATACGTCGACCGATACGACCAGTACCGCATCACCGTGAAGAGCATTAGAAATATCGAGGCGTCGGTGCAGCCCAGCAGAGACCGTGAGTGTGTTGGGAGTGGATGATGGAGAGGGGATCACGCAGTCGCTAACAGCTGGCTAGGGAAACAAAAGATCACCGACCAGATTGCTCAGCTCAAATACAAGGAGCCCAACTCGCCGAAAATCGTTGTCCTGGAGCAAGAACTCGTCCGCGCCGAAGCTGAGTCTCTCGTCGCCGAGGCGCAGCTGTCAAACATCACACGCGAGAAGATCAAGGCGGCATACTCGTACCAATTTGATGCCCTCCGCGAGCACTGCGAGAAGGTGGCCATCATTGCGGGCTACGGCAAGCACCTGCTGGAGCTGATCGACGACACGCCCGTGACGCCCGGCGAGACGCGGCCCGCATACGACGGCTACGAGGCCAGCAAGGCCATCATCCAGGATTGTGAAGACTCACTCACCAACTGGGTGACCCAGAACGCCGCTGTGTCGTCCAAGCTGTCGACCCGCGCGCGGACCCTGTCGCAACGCCGCCGCAACAACATCAACGCGCGCACCGAGGGGCAGATGCAGGGCCACGGCCACGACCTGTCGGCGCAGGATGCCCCGCTCAACGACCGGGATGTGTGGGTGCCCGCGGACAAGCACGAGTATGGGGATGAGGAGGAGGAAGATGACGAGGAGGATGATCTGGACGCGCCCAGTCATTCGGCTGTGGACACCGAGACGAGCTTGAACGGCGAGCATCGTGGGCGGAATCACGACCCGGTCGTTGCTTAGTCGAGCGAGTGGCTGGTGTCAAGCGCTACCGTAGCCGAGCCCCGTTTATGCGTAATAGGTAATGAATGACGGGAAATGGACGAATTGATGGATCTATGGGAGACTAGGTTTCAGGGGCACACAAGGGCGTGGGATATCAACACTAAGCGAAGAAAGATGCCCTGGAGCACTCACACCGCCATGACCTTTGCGGTGACCCCCTCTTTTTGTAGTATTAGCGTCGATTCCCTCAGTATATGTATACGATTCGGAGCATTTCTTTCATGTACCCCCCCCTTCATCCATCTCCCCAAAACCGACCCCCCCCTCCACACACACACACAAACAACATTGAACTCACACCTACCGACAACAACCAACCAACCACTCATATTTCAATCCCAACTAAACAGCCACCCCAGCCGACCCAGCAACCCCCCCTACTATCCCCTGCTCCGCCACCCCCAAAACCTTCATCTGCCGGCCCCGCATCTGACTGGCAAACTCCTCGGCCTCGATCCGCACAATGTACTTGCCCGGCACCACCACTAGGCCGAGATAGCGCGACGTCATGTCCATTTTCATCGTTTTTTGGCCTTTTCCCGCGGGCCCTTCCTCTCCTCCTTCTCCTCCTTCCTCCTTTCCCTTGCTACTACTACTAGTTGTAGTGGTGGTAGTAGTAGTAGTGGATGATGGCGATGTTGCTGCTACTGCTGCAGCAGCAGCAGATTCGATGATTTGGTTGTTGGTCGGGTGGCGGTATTCGTAGGTGTGTTGTAGCACGATGTTGCTTTCCTGTTTGCGTGTTTATTTGCATGAATACCTCGGTACCTACCTACTGCTGGAAGAAGGGGGTGGTGGTGTCTTTGTCTTACCGAGTCGGTGCACTTGAAGGCGCCCCAGAACATGCGGTTGTCGGTTGTGGTGACGCGGAGATTCTTGTTGAGGAGGGAGCGGAGGTAGGTTGTTGCTTCTTCTGCTTCTTCTTCTAATGCTGGTTTTGTTGGGGGGGTTGGGGTGCTCATGTTGAGGTAGGTATTGATTGGACTTGGGTTGTGAGTGTTGATGTTATCTTGCGGAAATGATGGGTTTCAATTCTGAAAGTCGGTTTGTGTTGTGAGTTGGTATTCATGTAGCAGGTGGGGAGGAGGGGCAGTCGTCGAGATTGAGACCTTGAGGGATACCCCCACTTCATGAGAAGCACTTTTAAGGCTGTTACATGTGGTAAGGCAGTCAAAGCTGTGAGGATTTTCTATTTAAGCCCAAATGCAATCCAAGCTGTGGAGTTTGCTGACCGGAAACAACTTCTGGGTTCGTCGCTTCAAAGACCTCAAGAACGAGTTCCCCGACCACCCGACCATACCCCCAGTCACTAGCGCCTCGGCGCCCCACGAATACCCACAAATCGATTGGCTAAGTGAGGTTAAGATTCGAGGAAGCATTGATTTATTCGCGATTTATTCACGAATAGTTCTATAAATGAATCTTAGATTTAAAAGCCTTTTACTTATATATAAAACCTAGGCTAATTATAGGGATCTATTTAGAGTTAAATATACTTAATACTATCGAAAAAACTATTTTTACTTAGTTATAATTCTCGAAACCTAGATTATAAACCTATAAACACCTTATAAACTATTCGTGAATAAATCACGAACTAATCACTGAAATATGTGGGGCGCCCAGACGCTAGTGACTAGGGGTATGGTCGGGTCATGTAGGGACCCCTCAAGAACGCAAAAGAGACATCCAATGCGCCAATGACCGGATTGTGGCAGATGTGGGACTCGGAGAATAAGTGGCCAATCGATAGCCGGGCTGATAACGACGCCAGGCAGCTGGACAGGGGTGAGCAACATCCGAATGGGGATGCTGTCATCGGCGGGAAGATCAACCGACTTTCACACTTTCACACTTCTCATTCGCCTTCCACCTCAACCTGCTACAGTCTGTCTTCCCGCGCTTGGAAAATGCAGTCGGCTTTTCAGAATCCCCACGAGAACCCACGAATGAGACCTTCTTTCCAATGAAGGGTGTTGCGCTCTTTCCGGCGGCCCGCACAAAGGCCCCTTAAATTCTTGAGTGAGGTCTTCAGCTCAACAGCTCACTTCGTGGGACCGCCATGGGCGTTCAAGGTCTCTGGACAGTGGCACAACCCTGCGCGCGCCCAACAAATCTCTCCACGTTAAACCGCAAGCGCCTCGCCATCGATGCGTCCATCTGGATCTACCAGTTCCTCAAGGCAGTCCGCGACAAGGAGGGCAACGCCCTGCGCAACAGCCATGTCGTCGGCTTCTTCCGCCGCATATGCAAGCTGCTGTGGTACGGCGTAAAACCCGTCTTCGTTTTTGATGGCGGCGCTCCAGCCCTGAAACGGGCTACTCTGCAGGGCCGCCGCCGGAGGCGCGAGGGGCGCCGTGAGGATGCCGCGCGGACAGCGGGGAAGCTGCTCGCCGTACAAATGCAGCGGATTGCCGAGGAGGAGGAGGAGAAGCGCAAGAGGCGCGCAGAGGCTGCGTTGAACGCTGCGGACGTGGAGGAAGAACAGGAACAGCTGCCCAGCATGGATCAGATCGTGTACGCGGACGAGCTGGGCATGTCACAGCAGGAGCGCCAAAGGAACCGGCGGTTTCACAAGCAGGATGCATATCACCTACCAGAACTGCAGAATGGCATCGAAGCCATGGGCAAGCCAGACGACCCGCGCATCATGAGCGTCGAGGAGCTGGAGGATTATGCAAGACAGTTCAACAACGGCGAGGACATCAACCTCTACGACTTTAGCAAAATCGATTTCGATGGCGAGTTCTTCAAGAGCCTGCCGCCCGCTGACCGCTACAATATTCTAAACGCTGCCAGACTACGGAGCCGTCTCAGAATGGGTCTGAGCAAAGATCAGCTTGACAGCATGTTTCCGGACCGTATGGCCTTCTCGAGATTCCAGATCGAGAGAGTCAAGGAGAGAAATCACCTTACGCAGCGCCTAATGCACGAACTAGGCATGACCGGCCTTGACTTGACCATTGGGGTGAACCGCGTCGCCGGTGACAGAAGTCGCGAGTATATTCTTGTCAAGAACGAAGGCGCCGAAGGAGGCTGGGCTCTCGGTGTCGTCAGCAAGGACAAGGATATGGGCCAGATCCACAAGCCCATAGATGTCGATACGCTGGAATTCCAGTACCAGGGACAAGATGACGAGGATGAATGGGAGGATGCGGATTTCGAGGATGTCCCTATCGAGGGCTTGAATCGGCTGCCCAAGCCCAGGGATGATGCAGAGGAGTCACTCTTCGTTGACAACGGTGAAGCTAACATGCTTGGAGACGACGACATTATTCACAACGACGAAGACGAGGACCTTAACCGAGCCATCGCCTTGTCATTACAGAACCAGCATGGCGTCGGCAAACAGGATGGCAAGGATGAGGATGTGGAGCTGGAGGACGCACCAGCGCCTGAATGGAAACAGAAGGCGGTCGAGACATCAAGGCCCATTGTTAGCACCAGCGGGCGGATGGTGGCCCACATCGTGAACAACAGGGCGAGCGCTGCCGTTCCTCGGCGCCGGGACAGTGAGAGCAGCGACAGCGACGTTGATCTCCAGTCCGCCCTAGCCGCCGCAAGGAAGAAGCAGCCGAGGGTACAACCAGCACCGGCCCCCGCACCTGTCAAACCAAACGTGAAGAATCCGTTTGGTGGACCGCTTCCCTTCGAGAAGCTTGACTGGCGAAGCGCGTTCGGCGGGAAGATCGCGCCCTCGATTGCAGAAAAGCCGAAGAAGCCCCGAAACGTCGAGACCGGTGAGCTTGAAGCTATGTCTGACGACGAGGCGGGCGGGTTTGAGAAAGAGCCGTCTGAGGGCAATGCCGCACCCGAAAAGAAGAAAAATGACCGACCCCTCCCGCTGCCGCCGTGGCTGACCGACGACACGGATATTCGGGAATCCGTGAAAAAGCAGCAAGAGCTGGAGAGGCAGATGAACGTGGAAGATGAGGAGATGGGGGAGCTACAGTTTGGTAACGACAACATTATCGAGATTGAGTCCTCGAGCGATGATGGCAGCGATATCGAGATCTTGGATGCGCCACCCCCAGCCAAGCAGTTTACCATTGAAATGCCTGGAGCTAGCCTCCCCTCATTAGAGGATGACGTTGCGAAAGAAAAGCCCGGGGTCACCGTCCCGGAACCCGAAACCCGTGGCTCTACTGCAGCCATGGGTACAACTGGCCTGGTACCCGCGGACATGGAAACAAGCCAAGCAACCAAGGACAATTTGGTTGAGCCCGCCGTGGACGAGTCAGAGGATGAAGAAATGGAGTTTGAGGATGTGGTTTTGCCCGCCGAGCCGGAACAAGTTATCGAAGAGGCCGCCCACGATGCTCACCTGTCGGAAGAGGCTCGCATTGAAGCAGAGCTTTTTGGTGACACTACCCCTCCCCCGGCACATCAAATAAGAACCGAAGGGTTGGAAACGCACCATGAGGACTCGCTCATCGACCCAGACGCGCCCGGTCTTGAGGAATTTGAGGATTTTAGCGACCCGGAGGAAGAGGAACTTCTTGTACAGATGGCCGAGGAGTCCGAGGAACACGCTCGGTTCGCGAGTCAACTGAACAACAAGTCCCAACGCCAAAACCAGGAAGCCTACGAAAAAGAGCTGCGCGCCCTCCGCAACCAGCAGAAGAAGGACAGGCGTGACGCAGACGAAGTCACCCAAGTCATGGTGACCGAGTGCCAGGCTCTCCTCAAACTCTTCGGCATCCCATACATCACGGCCCCAATGGAAGCTGAAGCACAGTGCGCCGAACTCGTCCACCTAAACCTCGTCGACGGCATCGTAACCGACGATTCGGACACGTTCCTCTTCGGCGGCACGCGCGTTTACAAGAACATGTTCAATAGCAACAAGTACGTGGAATGCTACCTCGCCAAGGACCTCGAGACCGAGCTCTCCCTCTCGCGCGAGCAACTCATCTCGCTCGCGCAGCTGCTCGGCTCCGACTACACCGAAGGCCTCCCCGGCGTCGGCCCGGTCACGGCGCTCGAGATCCTCTCCGAGTTCCCGGGCAAAGACGGGCTCGCCGACTTCAAGGACTGGTGGCAGGACGTGCAGCAGCGCGGCCGCCCCAAGGAGGCGGACGCGGGCTCCCCCTTTCGCCGCAAATTCCGCAAGGCCCACGCCACGAAACTGTTCCCGCCGCTCGGGTTCCCCAACCCGGCCGTGGCCGACGCCTACCTCCAGCCCGAGGTCGACGGCAGCCCCGAGCCGTTCCAGTGGGGCGTCCCCGACCTGGACGGGCTGCGCCAGTTTCTGATGAACACCATCGGCTGGAGCCAGGAGCGCACCGATGAGGTGCTGGTGCCGGTGATCCGGGACATGAATAAGCGGGATGTCGAGGGCACGCAGAGTAACATTACGAGGTTTTTTAGCGGGAGCGTGGGGGTCGGCGCGGTGGAGGCGTTTGCGCCTAGGCAGAGGGGGGCGAAGGGTAGCAAGAGGATGGCGAATGCGGTTAGCCGGTTGAGGGCGAGGACTGGGGGTGGTGGTGGTGGGTTGGGCGAGGTTGGGGAACTGCCTGTTGCGGCGCCACCTGTGCCTAAGGGGGGTGGGAGGAAGCGGAAGGCGAGGGCGGCGGCGGTGGTTGTTGATGACGGGGAAGATGATGGTGAAGGTGGTGGGGGGGAGGATGGCGAGGATGAGGATGTGGGCGAGAGTGCAAAGGCCAAGGGCAAGAGGAAGGGGAATGGCAGGGCAGCTGGGAAGGGCAAGAAGTCTAAAGCATAAGCACACTAGCAAGTGTAGGAAAATCCGGCATGATACCCGGGATTCTGCTCTCTAACTGAAGCCCTAACCCTTTTCTGTGACTCTACAGTCCCCTCGTAGCCTTTTTCTAGAAACCCGTCCGAGGTTGCGACTTTGTTGCCAGCAGCCGCCGCCACGAAACTGTGGTTGTTTGTCGTTCCTCGTTCCATTAGCGGCATGCTCAAGGAGGTGTCATATAGACATATATGTATCCCCTGACAGCTTGTTCACCTGCCCCACCCCTTTGTGTAACGGCGCTTTAGAGTCAGACCAAGCTCCACGCCCCGAGTGCCTTGGTTGTCTCGCAACATGGTACGGCTCTTCATCTGAAGCTACTACTTGGTCAAGTGGCAACCGACTGTACCAGTTGACCAAGATGTAGCGTATGACACGGGTTAATGTTCCATGTAGCACTTGTATATAGATATAAGACCCTGCCACAGCTCGTAGCAAAACCACATCTCGCTTTCTTGCAAATTCAGTTACCACAGCAATAGACGACCGAAGACCATATAACACATCGACATGAGAGTCAACACAATCATAGCCATGCTGGTCATGGCTGGAGCGACGCAGAGCACCATCGTAAACAGGGGCTTTTCGCCCAGCCAACAGCTCTGCCAGGGGACGAGCTTCAAAGAGCAAGGAAACGAGTATTGCCAGAAAGTACAACAGATTTCCTACGAGAACGTGGGCAAATCGGGCCAGTACGATGAGGTCATCAGCATGGACCAGCAGACGGGGGCCTGCAAGTTTGCACCCAGACAGTTCTCAGGGCCTCTGGCGCCCTTCAACGAACCGGTAAGCATTTTGATGAGATTTGGAAAAGGGGTACTAAGTAGCCGTAGTTATCTCTTCATTTCCGAGGACCACTCAACTTGAAGCAAGTTGCCGTGTACGTGCCCAGCACTACCGACGACAAGACATCATCGCAGAACCAAAGGAGATCTGGTGCTGGCATCAGGAAGGATACCATCGACCTCCATCGGGAGCAACGGCGGGCTTCTCCTCTTGGCCACTACCATGCACAGGTGAAGGCGGAGGAGGTGCTTGGGAACGTCACGCAGTTGATACCTCCGATCAACGGGCCCGGAATCCACAGCAGGTCCAGAGGGGTGTACGTGTCGTGGCCTACTGGCTACTCGTACCGGCCCGAGATCGGTAAGTTGCCTCAAGCGACGACACCCGTGAGAAACGAGACAACTATGACTACGTTGATCCTGAAAACCGTGACGACCACAATCTGGGCAGGCGCCTCAAATACCACGACAAAGATGGTCACAGTGGGTGTATCGACGGCTGTAACCGACACAGAAAAGGCCAGGGCCTGTAGCGGGCAGGGCAGCGGGGGTTCGGTTGTTGTATCTACACCCTCAATGACCACTCTCCCGTCGAGTTCCGGCGTCCTGGCAAGCATAACGTCGAGCAGCTCAAGCATTACCAGTACGACGACGCCTACATCACCGACTAGCAGTCTTGCTTCGGGCCCCAGCTCTCTGGCCAGCAGCATCTCGAGTCGTCGAAAGTGCCGCAGCACCACGGCGTCTCAACCGTTATCAACTACTCTTATATCCAGCTACAGCTCCAAGTCATACAGTGTCGTTCCCATCAGCGGTGGGAGTACCACTTCTGGATCATTGTATGTCGTTCCCATCAACAGCTCAAGCACCAGCTCCACCGCTATTCCGTCCAGCACTTCCAGCGCAGGAGCTGCCATGACGCATCAGTTCACCCGCACAGGCTACTACAACGCCGCTGAGCAAAAGGCCGAAGGGGTGATGTTCCTAGGCAACTACGGCGGCCAAGGATCCGGGAAGTGGACGCCGTAAGTTGTTTTCGTTTTTGTTTTCCCCCTTTCTTTACCAACCAACACCCCCTTGAAAAACTGACCATGAAAACAAAAGCACCTTTGGCAACACCCTCTCCTACATCAACGCAGACGGCACCGGCGGCGCGTCAGGCCCAACCCTCCTCAAGGACACCACCCTCCTTTCCTCACACGAAGCCACCCTGTTGACCGACACACTTTGTGACTCCTCGTGCGGTTACATCCAAAACGGTTCCGTAGCCTACAGTAAGCACCCTCCCCCCCTTTCCCCTTTCACCCCCTAAAACAACACTAACCTATGTATTTGTTCAACAGAAGGATTCCCCGGCCCAACCAAAATCTTCCTCCTCGAATTCTCCATGCCCCACAACACCTCTTCCCCCATCCCCACCAACGCGTCAAAGAAACAAGAAGAAAAAGGAAACGACCAACCCGCCATCTGGCTCCTCAACGCCCGCATCCCCTACACCGCCCAGTACCACGCCTGCAGCTGCTGGGCGACCGGCTGCGGCGAGACAGACGTGTTTGAGGTGCTGTCGCCGGGCAACGCCAGGGTCAGGTCGAGCGTGCACGGGGGGCGGAAGGAGTCGTGGGCGGGGGATGCGAATTGGTTTGAGCGGCCTGTCGAGGTGGGCCGGCCGGTGAGGCTGGCGGTTGTTTTTGATGGGGACAGGGGTAGGGTTAGTGTGAGGGTTTTGGGGGAGGGGGCTCGGGGGGAAGGGGGGTGGGGGGGGGGGGGGGGGGGTGGGGGGGGGGGGGGGGGGGGGGAAAATAGGGGGAAGGGGGTGGGGAGTTTGTTTAGGATTGGGGGTTGAATAGTAGTACCTAGGGGATGTAGGATATCATGAGGGGCATGTTAAAGGCCTCTGGACATTATTGGGGCTGGGTGGCGTTCCCTTGGCTAGATCAATAAAGGGAGATTTGTTTCCCTCGGCGAAGGGGAAGACTGACTCTTCTTTGCATACTCAGCTGAACTTCCCCATCGTTTTGAATCAGACATTATTATTGAGTACTGTTAACCAAGAAACCAAGAAACCCTCTATTTTCTTTAACCTACCATTCCCATGCATGCTATCGCTAGAACGCCGATTCAACAAACCCTTTTCAGAAACTCACCGTATGAGCTACTTATACCTACTAGCCCGAGGGGCCACCTTGATATGAACTTTGGAGTGCCGCCGCCGCTGAACCACTGGCCTCAAACCATTCCGTTGGAGACTGCAGAAAAGGTGACGACTCAACAGACGGAATCGACTCGTCGTCATCTGCTCCTCGATTCGTTTGCCAGTGCGTTTCATACGGCTCCCCCCCTTCTTCCACTTCTGTCCCGGCATTTGTCTTGCGTTTACCAAGACGGTTAGGATACCAGAACCGCAGCGCATCCTTGCGCAGCTTGCGCTCGAGGAAGAGACCCTCGGCAAACAGGCCCATGTCGAACAGCAGCGAGATCATATCATAGCGATGCTCCGAGTCCCTGGGCGTCGTCGTCGTCGTCGTCCTACCCTGTGCGGCGGCCTCGGCCTTGGCCAGCTGGGCGACGACGGCGTTAAAGCGGGCATCCGACGCGTCGCGCGCAAAGCGGAAGAAGCCCAGGCAGATGTTGGACCACGCCGACACCCACTCGGGCGACATGGTGCCGGTCGCCTCGCGGAACTCGACCGTGCCCGTCCCCAGGCTGGCCGAGTCGAAGTCGCCGCCGAGATAGTCCCGCAGGTTGTAGTTGGGCCGGTTGTAGTACGCCGTCGCGTTGGGCGGGGCGAAGAGCTGGGCGACCTCGGGCCTGCTCTTGCAGCGCATGATGTGCCCCACGCCGCCGTACACGGTCTTGTTGCTGAGATCGTTGATCGACGTGATCGACTGGCGGTCCGACATGGCCTCGAACCGCTTGCAGGCCTCGTCGTCGGCTTTCTCGGGGCGCTCCACGGGGAAGCGCCTGTCGTCCACGCGGGGGAACTTGTGAGACGGCAGGTCCTGTTCCGGAAGAAGAAGGTCAGCAGACTCAGCAACACTAGACGCCCCGACGGTGGCATCACCCAGCGGAAACTCCTTGATATCGGCCTCCCAGCCGCTCTCGGACTGGACGTAGCGCGTTTGTAGGCCGCGGGACAGCCGGGAGCAGAAACGGATCGGGGGTGAATACACGTTGAGGCCGCGCTCGGGCGGGTGGGCGTGGCAGAGGAAGCCATCGGCCGCCCACATGAGCGCCGCCGCGCGCTTGAAAACGCCGAGCGAGTGCTTTGCGCCCCGACCCTCGGGCACGCCATATCCCGGCATCAAAGTGGTCTTAGCCTTCTGCTGCTGCTCCTCGTCCTCCTCCTCATCAGTCTCGACACCCGCACCGACGTGGCAGTGAAACCCCGTGTGGATATTCACCCGCAGGCGGAACCGCTTGAGAAACTCTTGAAGGACCAGGTACACTTGCCTGTGGCTCTCGGGCCTGTCCCACAGGGCAGGGCTGGTGATTTCAAAACTCAAGCAGCTGTACCCTCGGATCTTCATATCCTTGTCCTGGACCGTTATGTCGTTCTTGATGGTCCACCCGCTGTGGCTGTCCATGTGGTCCGACATGACGTACAGGGAGCCGTACGACTCGGGCGTGCCGGCGGGCATGGGCTGGTTGTCCAGCCTGGCGCCGCGCACGCTGAGGATGGCTTGCTGGATCAGGCTGACCGCCCAGTCCCGAGGCGGGTCTTGGTAGTCGTCAAAATCATGGTATTCGTTGTCGAATTTGATACCTTCGGGGAGAATGAGAGGTGGCGGGAGCCGCGCCTCCTCGTCTGCGTCGACGGTGAGCGCGTCGGGATCCGGGGTGACGCCATCCGCCTCGAGGAGCGCTACTTGCTCTGGGTCTAAAAAGTAGAAGAGAAACTCGAGCTCGATGCCAAAGGAGAGCTCGTCTTTGTTAGCCGTTTGTTGGCTGGTCATGGTTATGCCTTGTCGTATGACGACTGTTAGTAGTAGCTGTCTCCAATAAGGGGTAATAGTTGAGTAGGCTGTTGAACTATACCGAACTGGATGTCACAAATATATATACCAAAAGATGTGTTGGCGCTTTTGTTGGAGTTGCCGTAGGTTGACGGATCAACCCTCTCGACTGAGTGGTATTGTGTCAGACTGTCAGTTAGGAAGACAGCGACGTAAACATTTGGAGATTCTGTAAGCGTGCTCTCGGGAGCGCTTGTCTGGTTGTTTGGATCTATGAACCGGGGTATAGACTGCCGGGGCCTCCAAGGCCTTATAACACGAGCCCTAACTGTTCGCAGAAGAAAGGGTTTGTTCGTCCGGCTATCAAACAATAGCCTTCAAGTTCGCCTTTGTCAAGTCCGTCTCCCAAGGGACTCTGAAATAGGTATCAGGTCTGAACAAAGCGCAGACAAAGTAAACCATCAGGAAAGCAAAAGAGGGGAAAGAAGAAAGGGAAAAAGGCTCAACTCCCGGCCCAGGTAAGATCCGGAGTCTGTAGTCTCCGGAATCCCGTAATTGCCACACCACGCTGGAGACCCAGATCCTCTGACTGTTAGTGTAGCAAGGTTGTCATCAAGCCGTGACACTCAAAACCATGACGCTTGGTTAGATGGCCCCCCGTGGGGCATGTTGGTGACGGCTTTCTCACCCGCCTGAAGAACGTATGTACCACCATCAGTCTCATACCACGGCCACCACGTAGTCTACTGACTCTCAAATGTTGTACGAAGCGCTGCATTAATATGACTCCCGTCAAGAGTTTTGGGTAGATGAGGGGACAATGGAGACAATGGACAAAGAGAACACAAAGACTCACATCAAACCGGTGGAAGAATGTGTCTAAATAGACCATAATCCTCCCAACCCCCTGGACGAACGAGTACGACCGTGTCATGTCAAAACGCGTTTAATGATTTGAACTCGAAGCCCAATAGCTGGCTGCAATAAAATTAATGTCCATTGTTGGGTATATCGTGAGGCATCTGCCCAGTCTAAGCTCTCGTCTATCATATGTAGTACTCCAACTCCAAGGCCCTGCCTTTTTTGTCTTGTGGTATTCCATCATCGCTCTGCCACCCTCAAGAGTCCTCATGACAAGTCGAGGTAGGATATCTCGTTTAGGTCCCGGACAGGCGATATGAGATCGGCATCTGAAATATCCGACTCGGCCTCCCCCTTGTGCCGTTTTGGCACCGGCTGCGCCGCCGGCGAGTGTCCCAGCGCCAGCGCATGCGGACACGTCCCCTCGCCCACGGTCGCGC
This sequence comes from Chaetomidium leptoderma, assembly GCA_033296705.1. Classification (NCBI taxonomy): domain Eukaryota; kingdom Fungi; phylum Ascomycota; class Sordariomycetes; order Sordariales; family Chaetomiaceae; genus Chaetomidium; species Chaetomidium leptoderma. Next base: position 23,647 of record MU856845.1, on the reverse strand, counting down.
GGTGGCTGTGGAAGGTGCACAACCGATACCCAAAGAAGCGCTCGCCGCTCTTGAGCTTGTTGACGGGCAGGCGCAGCTGCGGGTTCTTGATGCGCACGTCGGCCCGGCTCTGCACCATCTTCTGGAGGTGCATGTGGTAGTCCGCCTGGAGCTCCGGGTAGGCGACAAACAGCTTCTCGACCGGGCCGGCCATGGTCACGGCCTTGTCGGCGCCGTGCAGTGTCCAGGCGAGCATGGCGACCGCCCACTTGCGCAGCCGCACGGCGTGCTGGACGTCGCAGTCGCCGTAGAGGAAGGCGAGGAAGCGCGGCGACATGTCCCAGTCGAAGCGCAGGTACATGTCCTGCAGGGCATCCATGGCGGCGTCTTGCATCGCCGGGAGATCGATGACTGCGGCGAAGAGGTGGAGGTGGACGAGGTTGGTGCGCAGGGTGCGGAATTTCTCGGGGCACATGGTCTGCAGAGCGTAGTCGATGAAGGACGGGAATCTTGGCCGTTGGTAGAGCCAGAGGACAAAGATCTCAAACATGTCGGGCGCCTCGTTTGGTAACCATAGGACGGAATCCCCCTCGTCGTCGTCCTCCTCCTCCTCCTCCCCGTCCTTCGAATTTGATGGTGAAGGGATTGCTTCGATATGAGTTCGGAAGAAGGCGCAGCTGTCGCAGAGCAGTTTTCTGTGTAGCGTAAAGTCTCGCTGTTCTTCCCCGACCAACACCCTCACGACTTCGCATCCCTCGAGGCTGTCACAAACGGGATTGGTTAGCTGGTTTATCCGGGTGTATTGAGCCGTTTTGGCACTCACGAGCCGACCACTGTCTTGTTTGCGCTCCACCTCATTGTGCTCTTCGTTTGTCTAGTAGTTGGGTACTCTCGAGATGGCGCTCAGCAGCAATGTGAGATGAAATGATGCGATGGCTGTCTGATGAACAGACGAGAACAGGGCGTGGTGGCTGCGGGGCTGTCATCCGAACTATGTATACTTGAGACGTCCATGTCGGCCGTGACATCGCTTCCATGTTGAGTTCAAACGGATGTACCCCAACATCCCAGTCCGCCACGGCGTGCTAATTCTCTCCAGGAGCTCAACTTCTCAAGGGTAACACCAGGACGGGAAGCGAGACGCTCTGTTTGTGGTTCTTCTGCCCCTATGTTTCGTTTCAAGCTTAGCTCCTTGGTAGGCACGCGCCAGGCCCAGGGGTCCGGGCTTTTTGACCCCTTGATCTTGGCAGGGGAGAAACAGTTTTTGGGGCGCCTCTGCCCCTGGAACTCTCCGTCCGCCCATACAGTACATTATTGTCGCATCGCGTTTCGGGGCTGCTCGTGACGTGATGGAAACGAAACCGTCTCCCAGGGCCCCTTGCAAACTAACGTTAGCGCGATTGTTGGAGATGTGGCGGCGTTTGGCAGGCGGAGTCCCGGGAATCCGGGATAATCCTCCGCAGGTTTCCAGTACTCGGTCGGGCTACATAAACGCCAAACCTACGAGTCTCCAGAAGAAGAGGCGGAGACTCGTAGGTTTGGCGTTTATGAAGCCCGACCGAGTAAGGGCGAGTCAGCCCAAACTTGCCTCGCGATTTATGCTTGATTGAGATACAGCCAGGGTTAGGGCTCTTATCATACAAACCCACTGAAACAAACCCCGAAAAACGACCGCGACCCACGCCAAGTTCCTGTTTACTCAGCAAGACCGTGACGCATTTGACTCGCCTTCTCGACCGATCACACCATCGGGACCATCCAGACCCGATCTTCAAAACGTGATTGTAAATCCTAGCCGGTGGGCTAAACCCGGGCCCACCAGGAATTTGGATGCGGGAGAATATTCGCCCGTAGTGAAGGTGAATGAGTCGGGTTTGGCCGTAACTGCCCCTGATTATTCATCAGCAGAGGGGAATGCAGACCAGCAGCTTCGAGAGACCTTCTAGAAAAACAAGCGTTCCCCCTCAGATAGGTATATATATAAATAACAATTGGCAGTTGATCTCCAACCCTCAATCCGGTCTGTCATTTTCAGTTGTGATCGCATCAGGTCCTCACACGCAGTAGCGACGTCTTGAGCCGCTCACCCTCCTCCTCACTCTCACCCACCGAGAAACTCATCTTACACAGACCAGCCATCATGACGGTCAAAAAGATCACGGCGAGCACTCCCGCGGTGGGAGTGTCCTTCTACACGCCGGCGCAGACCCCCCCGGCCGGCACGGCCCTGGAGACGGGCGCCGACGTGCCCACCGTCTTCACCCCCTTCAAGCTCCGGGACATGACGCTCCAGAACCGCTTCGTGGTCAGCCCCATGTGCATGTACTCTGCCGACGACGGCCATTTGACAGACTGGCACCTCGTCCACCTGGGCGCCTTTGCCCTGCGCGGCGCCGCCCTCACCATCGTCGAGGCCACCGGCGTCACCCCCAACGGCCGCATCTCCCCCGAGGACAGCGGCCTGTGGCAAGACAGCCAGATCGCGCCCCTGAAGCGCATCGTCGACTTTGTGCACTCGCAAAACCAGAAAATCGGCATCCAGCTCGGCCATGCCGGCCGCAAAGCCAGCACCCTCGGCCCCTGGCACGTCACCCCGACCCGCGTAGCCACGGCTGAGGTGGGCGGCTGGCCCGACAACTTGTGGGCACCGAGCGCCATCGCCTGGGATGAAGGGTACCCCACACCCAAGGAGATGACGGTGGCCCAGATCGAGTCGCTCGTGCAGAGCTTCGCCGACGCCGCCAAGCGCGCCGTGCAGGCCGGTATCGACACCATCGAGATCCATGGCGCCCACGGCTATCTCATCTCCGAGTTCCTCTCTCCCATCACCAATGTAAGCCCCCCCGACCCTCCAACCAAAAACCATAACTAACCACCACCCACAGCAACGCACCGACGCCTACGGCGGCACCTTCACCAACCGCATCCGCGTCCTCGTCGACATCACACGCGCCATCCGCGCTGTGATCCCCGCGACCATGCCCCTGCTCGTGCGCATCTCCGCAACCGAGTGGATGGAGCACGACGCGGGCCAGCCATCATGGGACCTGGCCCAGAGCAAGCAGCTGGCGGCGCTGCTGCCCGACCTGGGCGTCGACCTGCTCGACGTCAGCTCGGGCGGCAACAACCCGCGGCAAAAGATCGAGCTGCACCCGTACTACCAGGTCGACCTGGCAGGCGAGATCCGCGCCGAGCTGCGCCGCGCCGGCAAGGCCATGGCCATCGGGGCGGTCGGCATGATCAGCACGGCCGAGATGGCCCGGAGTATCGTGCAGGAGGATGGCAAGTTGGCCGGCAACAACCAGACGACGGATGGGACGGTCGAGGTGGACGGGGAGAATGGGACCACGGCCAAGGCCGACTTGGTGCTGCTTGCGCGCCAGTTCTTGAGGGAGCCCGAGTTTGTGCTCAAGACGGCGGCCCTGTTGGGTGTCAAGGTTGCCCCGCCCGTTCAGTACCATCGGGCGCCGTACAAGAAGGAGAGGTTGTAAGGGTGTGTAGGTTGGAATTTTTGAGCATTTACGGGCGCGTTAGAAGATTTGGGATACACCAGACAGACATGGCGGGCAGGTGCTTGGTGTTTGGGGACCGGGGGTGGGTGTCTAAAAGATAGACCATACTAGAATTCATTATTCTGCCGCTCTCAAACCAAACCAAAAAAAAAATGACCAATATCCGATATCCCAAAACGATGCTGCTACATGCTCAAACCCCGCTGATTCCCAAAACGCCAACTCATGGTGTGTGTCTCTCTCTCACCTTGTCTCGTCCGGCTTGCCTCTCTGCACCATCTCACTCTCCACCATGGCCCTCACCAACTGCAACACCAGCTCCCTCCCAACCTCGATACTCCGCTCCGACGCGTCCGACGGCACATGCAAGAACAGCACCTTCCTCTCCTCGCCGGCCTTGTACAGATGCGCCAAGCTCGAAAAGTAGATGAAATCACACATGTAATGGCCCGCATCCTCGGAGATTCTAAGATCCAAGTGTTTCTGTCGCTCAATCAGTCTCTCTCTCAACCCAAGTGAAAGTGTAAATAAAAGAAAACTCACCGGACACCCCCTTCTCCACCGCCCCAACACATCCTCCACATCAAACCCACTCTCCAACACCTCCGGCAAGCCCTCCCACACCCGCCCCTCGCCCGCACGCTCACGCCGCGCATCATCCTCGCGCACAAACGCCCCGTCCACGTCCGGCATGGCATAGCCGTCCCTATGCCCGCGCCGCTCGAGCGCATAAAACAGCCGCGGGCCCGCCATGCCAATGTGCAGCGCCATGTCAATCTTGGGCGGCGCCTGGGGCGGCTGCTGCTGATGATGATACCAGAGGGCGGGGACCAGGTCCCGCACCGTCGTGTAGTTGACCCGGATCGGGTCTGGGTGGACGACGAGGCGGACCGGGGGGGTGGTGGGGATGACCCGCCCGGGGGTGGTGGTGGTGGTCTTGGCGCGGAGCGGGGGTAGCCATTCCGGGAGGGAGTGGGCGATTTCCCAGGAGGGGTTGACGGGGTAGTCTTTTTTGAAGGGCTTGCAAGGAGGGAGTTGTTAGTAGCTTGAAAGGTAGGTTTTCATTTACTTGGGAGGTGTGTGATCTAGGTGGTTGGGGCTTGGGCTTATGGTGCTGGTGGTGTTGTCTCTTCTCTAAGGAGCATCCCCAATGCGGGGCATCGTCGCGTGCCAAGGAGGAGGAGGAGGGGCAACTCACTGCGAACCCCGTTATCAGCACCGTGATGGGCTCTTGTTCTGAGCTGTCTGCGCCGACGGACCCCATGGTGGATGGTTGAGTAAGATGGCGTTTGGTGGAATAGGCGGTTGTCGCACGAGATGTGTCTCGGTGTTGTTGGGTTCCAGAACCCCGCATTCGTCCGAGGAGGAGGCACGTTGAAAAGGGATTTGGGGATTTGGAGTGGATATCAACACCTGCTTGAGGTCACGGTTGCGTGAAGGGGGCCCTGCTTGTAGCCGCTTTGCCACGGCAGCTCCTAGTCTTGATTGGCGCCCCCATCCCGTCCCGGGGCCATAACTGTCCGCGAAGAAAGCCCCTTCCGGACAGCTTCCATCCACCAAACTGCAAACGGCAAGTGAGTGCTGTGCTGGGGGCTATGATTCGTCATGCAAACTGCCAACGCCCGCCCCAAACATAAGGTAACTAATCCTTTAGTCACGGTCTGAAAAGCAGTCAGAGTTGCGATGGACCGTGGTTGGTATGTACGGACCCCGAAACTGTGCCATTGATGCGGGCCGGGCCGGCATGGTCTAGGCGCATCTCCCGGAGCCGACTTCGGACTCGAGCGCCGCCGCGTCAACGCCCAGTGATGTTGCGCGGCTTTCCGACAGTTGGTGTGACCTTCCAAAAACATGGCCAACGTGCGCAGATCTCGGCATCGCCATCCGCAGCTGCTGTGCTTCGGTGAAATCGGGGGCAACCAATGGTGATGCGTGACTGCAGGAACCACGAACTGGTCTCGACCCACCCGCAAAAGGCGGGCTTTGAGATGGTCCTCTCGGCGCTGTCTCTCGGCGCTGTCTCTCGGCGCTGTCATAAGATGGTTCTGTTTGCATGCGCAATCGCTTCTGCGCGTTTGTAATGCTAGAAATGGCAGTTAGCGGTTTGCTGGGCGATTGAGGTCATGGAAGAAGGGGAACAGACATGATTAGAAGGAGATGACCCAAGAGAAACACGCATACCAAACTCGATGTGCCATGGGCATCACATACAGTACCCGGGTATCTATCCCTATAAACGCCAGCCACCCCATTCATTCCTCATAATCCGTAAACCCAGCGTTCGGCCCGTCCCGATTAAGCATATACGCAAACCGCTCCCGATTCTCCAACAAAAACCCCGGCACGTCCTCGTTATCATCCACCCGATCATACACTTGGCCCTCGCGATCCCATAAGTCCTCGCCCTTGCGTATCCTTTTGGCAATCCGCTTCCTCTCCCGAAACTTGGCCGCATTCATGTTCGTGTGCGAAAACGAGCCCATCTTGTTCAGCAGCTCGCCCATGGTCTCGAAGCACGACGAGCAGTGCCAGCTGGCGTTGTGCAGGTCGCCCTTCTCCCACTCCCGGGTCGGCCACATGCCCCCGTCGGCGATCCGCAGGTCGTTGGGCAGCAGCGTCTTGCCCATGCCCTGGTAGAAGGTCGCCTGCGGATGCGGCCACTCGGGCCCGCGGTGCAGCCATTGGAAGCTGTAGTAGTAGAAGCGGCTGTAGAGCGTGAGGCGCCGCGGGAAGTGGCAGGCGCGCAGCAGCGCAAAGGTCGACGGCCGCGGGATCTCGTCGACGTCGGATACCACGAGCACGTCGCCGTGCTGCGGCGCCTGCGCGCCCTTGAGGTACGGGAACACCTGCGTCAGCATCGAGTTGCGCTGCAGGTCTTCCATGTCCCAGGCGGAGCGCGGCTTGAAGCCGGCCGGGTATGTGATCTCGTGGTAGATGATCTTGGACTGGTAGCGCGCAAACTTGGCGAGGTTGTTTCCGAGCGTCAGCGGTTTGTTGCGGTTGGTGAAGGTCTTGCGGCCCTCGACGAGCACGAAGTAGTCGACCACGTCGAAGGTGCTGTTGAGACGAATCTCGAGGTGATCGAGCTCGGTGTTGACCATCATCAGGTCGTATACTTTGCGTGGTCGATTGGCGTCTTTTGGGCGGAAGGGCTTCCAGCCGTACGGGCGGCAGACGTTGTCGTCGTTGTTGGCGAGGTCCCTCGCCGAGAGCGACTTGCTGTCGCGCGCGACGTTGAGCACCAGCCAGAAGATGCCCAGCACGGCTGTTACCCGTACCCATCGCCATATCTGCCTCGATCGGAGCAGCATCGTGTTTCGGTGTTCATGGAATGGAATGCGACGACGATGTGAGCAGGGAGAAGTGAGCGCGACTGCTTGTCCGAGTTCTCTCTCTTCGTATTCCTCCGAAACCACAGCCCTTGTCAAGTAAGACGCGGTTGCCTGCCGCCGCGCCCGTTGCGGCAGCCCCTGCCGATGCAGGCTCCCTGATCCTGCAGTGTCAATGCGACTCCGTGTCATCATTCGTTGCTTCAAAAGCCTCTAGCGGGCTGCGGCACATGCCAACCCTAACCCCGCCGTAGGTGATTGGAGTCGCGGGGTAGTTAGCTTCGGAGTCGATGACCCCACCATCACGAGCTCCCGACTCCGATTGCTCACTAATTTGTTCTGATCCGAGCTCGGCCGAGGTTGTTTTGTAGCAAGAGAGAGTTGAAACCAGCTTCCAAAAAAAAGATACAGATAAGAGACGGACTTCAAATCCTTGAAGCCAAGCAGACACCAAGACGTTGCCGGTCTGTAACCCCGCCTTCGTCAGCCAAGCGCCCAAGCCTTGAGGCCAAGACGAAATCGCCCACCTGAAAGGCTTAAATCCACGAAGTCATCTCTCACAAACAATTTGAGACTCAAGCCACACATATCAACAACCATCACAATGTTCACCGGCATAGTCGAAGAAATAGGCAGTACGTCTCCCCTTTCCGCGCCCTAGATAAAAATCATAAAAAAATAACCCCCCCCTCCCAGCCGTCGCCGACCTCAACCCCTCCGACTCCACAGGCGGCACCTCCCTCACCATCACCCTCCCCGCCACCTCCCCCTTACTCTCCGACGCCCACCTAGGCGACTCGATCGCCATCAACGGCGTCTGCCTAACAGTAACCTCTTTCACGCTGCCGACCCCGACAACGCCGGCGCCGCAATTCACAGTCGGCATCGCCCCGGAAACCCTCCGCCTAACCAACCTCGGCTCGCTGGCGCGCGGCTCGCGCGCCAACCTCGAGCGCGCCGTGCGCGCCGACACGCGCATGGGCGGCCACTTTGTGCAGGGCCACGTGGACACGACGGCGACGATCCTCGCGCGCACGCCCGACGGCAACGCCGTGACGATGCGCTTCGCGCCGACGAGCCCGGAAGTGATGCGCTATGTCGTGTACAAGGGCTTCATCGCGCTCGACGGCGCGAGCTTGACCGTCACCAAGGTGGACGACGTCGAGGGCTGGTGGGAGGTGATGCTGATCGCCTACACGCAGGAGCGCATCGTGACGGCGGGGAAGCAGGTGGGGGAGACGGTCAATGTCGAGGTGGATATGACGGCCAAGTACGTCGAGAAGAGTCTGCAGGGCTATCTGGCTGGGTTGGGGGAGGGCGAGGGCGGGTTGTTGCAGAAGATTGTTGAGAGGGTTGTTAAGGGGGGGTCCGCTTAAGGGGGTATCTATTGCCCGTTCAAAATGTTGCCTGTTTGGTTGGGTTGATGAGGTGTTCCTAAAAATTACACTTCCCCCCAAACCTCTGCTAGCTTCTGGCTCACCGCCTTGGTCATCTTCTTCCGCCCTACCAGGTGTCCCAGTCTACTCAAGACGAGGTCAATCTTGCGTCTCTTCCCCTCCTCGCCGGGCCCGCACTGCTCGAAAGCCCTGATAAACTCGTTCGGCGTCTTCCAGACCTTTTGTATCTCGATCGCCTTCTCTCCCGTCACTCCCTTGGAGCACATTAGCATCTTCAGAAACAAGTCCCGCAATGCCATGTTGTTCGACTTGGAGGCGAGCGACGCAAAGGCGGGATAGCTGATGTGGTGGCTGGCCGACGGCTGCGTCTCGCGAAGATGTTTCAGCAGGGGCAGATAGTTTTTCGTCGTCAGTACCCTTGTCGGTATCACATCGAGACTCTTTCCCTCGTATACTGTTTTGAGCATCCTCGTCATAGATGCCAGGTAGCGAATCGTGTCGTCCATCTTCTGTGTGTTTTTCAGAAAGTAGCCGTTGACTACTTGCATCGACGCCATGGCCGACTGAACCGCCTCCTCGTACTTTTGAAAGTGTGTCGAGTCCATGCTGATCTCCTCTACCAGGTAAACGACGTTCTTTACCCCTGACCGCCGCAGCCGGAACTTTTGTTCGTGAAAGCGGCCGTCCCGAAGAGAGCCGAGCAGGTCATCCAGCCTCTTCCGCTCCACGATCCAATCGAGAACTACCTCGTCCCCTTCTGCGCCCTGACGAGGCAGCCAGCCCGCCTGCTTGCATCGGGCAACCCACAGGGCGTCGCCCAGCTCCAGGGCGCGCACGATAGGTTTCACGCCTCGCTTGGCGAGTTCCTCCTGCATGTAGTCTCTGTCCGTCTTGGCTCGAATCTCCCGATTGTCAAGCACCAGTTCGACGGTGAATGAGCCAGGAGCCAACTTGATCGGTGTGAATGATGGCAAGTCCGCATCGTCGGGTACGACGGTCCCGTCTGCCACCACGTCTCCAAACTCGGTGTTCCTCGGTGGTTGGGGGATGATATCATCTTCGTCGTCAAGCACAACAGTTGAAGGATTTGCTGGTCGAGAACTTGCTGATGGCAATGCAACTGGTGGTTTGCTTGGTCCGGCGATGGTGAGACTTGGGTTTGCGTTACTAGTGCTGGCCTTGGGGACAGCAGTGTCTCGAATCCTTTTGGCGACTTCCCAGCCCTCATCGGTCAACACATATCTCTTCAGGGGCCGACCCCGCTCATACACCAACTCTTTCTGCAGCAACGTCTTCATGGAATTCCATGCCGTGTAAAACTTGGTGGGATCCGTTGGGGCTGAGAAGGACGAGTCGCAGTGCGGCTGCGCCTCCTCGATTAGGTCCGCCTTGGGCAATCCCGTACTCTCCTCTCCTGCGCTCGACAGCGCAAGCACCAGCGCATAAGCGCCGGACCGGTAGGCGGGCACATATGGCTTGGGCGTCTTTGCCTTCTTGGCCGGGCGCGCAGGCTCGTCCTCTGCATCGTCCTCGCGAGGATTTGATTTGCTCGCTCGCTTTTTGGAGCTGGGATGGCGGGGCATGGGCAGACCGTTTTCGTCGCAATGCTTCCGGAGCTGCTCAGTCAGCCGCTCGCATAGCTTCGGGCCAAAGCCCTTCAGCTGCTGGAGCGACGAGGGATGCTCAAAGGCGATAGGGCAGGCCTTGAGCGAGTCGTAGGCATGCTTGTAAGTGGTAACGCCCTTGGAGTTGCGCTCTCTAGCTGTGTCCCACCGTTCCTTGACCCACTCGAGGAGCAAAGGGTTGGCACACGCGTTCTGAGACATTGGGAGAGCACAGTCTCGGAGCAAGTGAGAAACGGAGCAAAAGGGGGAAGTCAATAATAAACGAGCAGAGAGTGCTGTGCCAGCAACGACCAAAATTGAGTGGCCAAGAGGGAAAAAAAGGCAAAATGAGCAAGGGGAGCAAAAAGAAAGCAAAAAAAGCGATCCCGGGAGTGTCTCAATTTGCAATTTGCCGATGCATCGTCTTGTGCTGACTGTTGCTGTGTTGATGGCCGAGAGATGGCAGTGTTGAACAGGCAGTCGTGGTTGTGGTTCCCAAAGCGACGCGTTCAGCGGTTGTGCCAAGCCAAGCCCGGCAAGGTACGACCTAGGCACTTGCCCAAGTCAGGCTAGCTCGGGCTACCTAGCTCCACCCACCCACATGCCACCCGAGCGGAGGGTCCTGGACTCCTGACCCCCACCTGAGCTTCCAAGTAACAGCGGCGCGGGGTCCTGACCTCTAAAACGACCACCCAATCTCGAGGTCCCTTCGCTTTCATCTTTTCCCACCTTCTACCCTCACGACTGAATCAGGGGCCAAAAAACTGAGCCATAACCCACCACAAATCGCGTCATCACCTCCGGTCACCTACCACCACCAAACCCTCCATTCCCCCACGCGATACCCCGCACCACTACAAACTACGAACCACCTAGGTAGCTCGCAACACAGCACCGCCACCCGAGATGGAGAGCCACGACACGGCCATCTTGGCCGCCTCAGTCAGGCACCCAATCGTCCCCCTCGAGAAAGGCCAGTTCTACCGGTATGGCACCGCCGGTTTCCGCATGAAGGCGGATCTACTTGAGGGCATCACCTTCCGCGTTGGCCTGCTTGCCGCCCTTCGCAGCCGCAAGCTTAACAGCCAGGCCATCGGTGTTATGATCACCGCCAGCCACAACCCGGCTGTCGATAATGGCGTCAAGATTGTCGACCCCTTGGGCGACATGCTCGAGCAGGACTGGGAGCGCTATGCCACTGCCCTGGTCAACGCCCCGAGCGACGAACAGCTCGTCGAGGTCTACAACAGGCTGGCCACGGACCTCAAGATCGACCTCAAGATCCCGGCCAAGGTAGTCTACGGCCGCGACACCAGGCCCTCGGGCCACAAGTTGGTCACGGCCCTTGCCGACGGGCTCCAGTCCACCAACGCCGAGTACGTCGACTACAAGATCCTCACTACTCCCCAGCTCCACTACCTCGTGCGAACCACCAATAGCGAGGGCACTCCGCTTTCATACGGAAAGGTCAGCGAGCTTGGCTACTACGAGAAGCTCTCCGAGGCTTTTGTGCGTGCCATACGGAGTCGGAGGATCGACGGGACCCTGGTTGTGGACTGTGCCAATGGCGTTGGCGGCCCGAAGCTGTCTGAGTTCCTCAAGCACATTCCCAAGGACAAGGTCAACTTCGATATCAAGGTCGTCAACGACGATGTCCTCCGGCCTGAGGTTCTCAATCTCGACGTATGTTCTGTTATGCGTTTCTTTCTAGTAGGTTGTTGCTCACTAACATGCCCTCCAGTGCGGTGCCGACTTCGTCAAGACGAAGCAGAGGTCTCCCCCGTCCCCCAAACCTCAGCCCGGCGTCAGGTACTGCTCTCTTGATGGGGATGCCGACCGGCTGATTTATTACTGGGTCGACCCTGAGAGCGGCTTTGTCATGCTAGACGGCGATCGCATCTCGTCACTCGCTGCCTCCTTCATCGGCGAGCTGGTCGAGAGAGCCGGCCTCAAGGATGATCTCCGCATCGGCGTCGTGCAGACCGCCTACGCCAACGGCGCCAGCACAAACTACATCACCCAGCACCTGAAGTTGCCCGTCATCTGCACTCCGACTGGCGTGAAGCACCTCCACCATGTGGCTCAGGGATTCGACATTGGAGTGTACTTCGAAGCCAACGGCCACGGCACGGTCCTCTTCTCCCCGGATGCCCTCAACGCCTTCCAGAACAAGGAACCGCAGTCACCCGCGCAAAAGGACGCGCTCGACACGTTGGCCGCCCTGGGCGATCTGATAAACCAGACGGTTGGCGACGCAATCTCTGACATGCTCATGGTCGAGGTGATCCTCGCCCACAAGAACTGGACGCTGCGCGACTGGGCCATGACGTATGCGGATCTGCCTAACCGGCTGGTGCGTGTCGAGGTGGGCAACAAGGACTTGTTCCACACCACTGATGCCGAGCGCCGTCTATCGCACCCGGAGGGCGCCCAGGACGAGATTGACCAGGCAGTCAAGAAGTATAAGGATGCCCGGTCGTTCGCCCGCGCCAGCGGCACCGAGAACGCCTGCCGTGTCTACGCCGAAGCCGCCAGCCGCTCCGAGGCCAACGAGCTCGCCGAGCGCGTCGCTAGGATCATCGAGCGCTACGGGTCCCTGTAGAGTCGGGACCGCGCCGTTTCATATTCGTGTCTGGAGCCGCCCGCCTGGTCGCCCTCCCGCGCACACGAGCCCTATAGCAACCGCAACCGCAGCGTGTCGTTATTCTCAAAGCCGCGGCCGCAGCCACCTCCACGACGGCAGTACGCTTTCGACACCATCGGCACATATCAGGATATTTTAGTGTTTGACATGGAAGAGGATCTCGACGGGAGGGACGATCTCCCGAAATACGTGCTTAGTAGTAGTAGCGAAGAGGAGATATCGCTCCATGACTCTACGCCTTCTTCTTCCGATTTAGATCTCTTGGCGTGGAATTCCATGTCTGAAAAGGGAACACTCGAGCTAAAGGACCCGGAGAGCGAGGAAAGTGATCCGCAAAACTGAAGTTGGCAGTTTCCGATTGGGAAGGGGGCAAAAAAAAAGAGAGACAGAAAAAAATGCAGCGAACCAACCAAAAAAAGACTTAGTTATATTGCGTTTTTGCATTTCCCCGCTTCAGGTTGCTTGCGTCCTTTAGTTTAGGGCGTGGAAGCGGACGGATACGGAGGGAGGAGGACAATGGAAAATGATGACCATGATGATGACGAAGACTATGACCTTTGGTAGTTAGCTAGTTAGGCTCTACCATAGCGAGGAGAAAAGAAAGCATGGAGTTTGCAAAAGAGAAAAAGAAATAAGAAAAAGGTAGCTAAAAGGGTAGTTGTTCAAGCGAAATGCATCAGGCTATAGCATCACAGCAAAATTATCATGGCGGGCAGATTTCCAAGCAAGTAACGAGGTCTCTTTCAATATTCCTCCCACCTTTTTACGGGTATCCCTATTCATCAAGACCAGACACCCGCGCGTTTTCCGAAGCCACTTTTTCTCTCTCGGTCGCGCAATGATGATAAGCCAAGAAAAACGCCAGTATGACCCTTCTCTACCGTAGTGTGAAAGCAAAGCCCACCAGCCCTTTAACCATGGTACTTCTCCTGCACCGCCCCCCATGCCGTCCATGCCAGCTTATCAAGAGGTTTTTCTTTTCTTGACTCAGCCTCCCAGCACTCTCCAATATCTCATGGGTGCTTTCCTTCCTCCCTCCCCTAGCACATCTTGTACAGGCAAGACCCGCCCGCCTGCCTGTTGGGGTCCTGCGTCTCGAGGCGGTACTCGACCTTGATGTCGAGGTCGCGCTTGTTCTTGTCGTTGGGGCGGTTGTGGAGCGAGCACTCGACCTTCTCGCCCTGCTGCACGGTGAGCATGTCCTGGAGGTAGAAGACGGTCTGCTTCCAGTGCGTGTACTTTGTGTGCGGGCCCGTCGAGAAGCGGACGGGCTTGTGGCAGGCCGTGAACTCAATGTCGAACCACGCCACGAGCGCGTGGATGAAGTCGTCGCGCCGCGCCGTCAGGTCAAAGGGGCAGCTGAAGGCCAGGTCCTCGGGCTGGACCTTGTACAGGTCGATGGTGAAGACGGCTGTGGGGTCTGTTACCACGGCCTTCATGTCGACTGTGTCGACGAGGGGTTCAGAGAGGGCGGTTTCCTTGAGGGGAGAGTAGTCGAAGCCGTAGACGTTGTCCCAGACTAAAAAAAAAACGCTTGGTTAGATAGAGCCCGGGAATAGAAGGACAAGAAAAGCAAAAGGGGATGAAAACGTACAGCCAATCTTCTCCTCCTTGTAATCCCCATCCTCGATACCAGCGACAAAGATGGTGGCCTTGTCGGGGAAGATGAGGCCGTCCTTGGCCAGGAACTTGTCGCGCGCGTAGAGCACCGTGTCCAGCATGCTCTCGTACAGAAGGAAGTAGCCCATCCATTCCGAGATGATGATGTCGACCTGGGGGAAGGGCATGTCGATCTCCTCCATCTTGCCCTGGATCAGGGTGATCTTGTCCGACAGGCCGTTGACCTTGACGATCTCGCGCGCCTTGAAGATGATGGTCGACATGTCCACGCCGATGACATGCTTCGCGCCGGCCTTGGCGGCGAACCTGGATATGGTGTGTCAACCGTTGGCCCTCCCACCTGCGCTGGGGAAAGGGAGGGGGAGTTGCGCATACATGGAGAGAATGCCCGTGCCGCATCCGACGTCCAGCACGACCTTGTCCTTGAAGATATGCTTGTTCTGGACGATAGCGTTCATGTACGACCTTGTCCGGACTTCATCTTTCTACAAAAGGCGCACGCGCACATGTCAGCTAGCCGAGTCTTGGTTTGGAGGGGTGGTGGTGGGGCAGCGAGAGGTACACACCAACATTTCCTCGTGGATGCCTTATCGCCGCGGGGTCGCAATGGTTAGCCAAGGAATATTTTGCAGATCAGCAGAGGGATTGCTCTCTCACCATGGTGGTTATAGCTAGAGCGCAAAAGTTAGGATCGACATGCGACCAAGAAAACAGCTGGGACTGAGACACAACTTGCCTGTTGAAGTAGTGCTGCTCAGAGTGGTCCAGCGACTTGAGTTGCTTCTCAGCAACCTCGATATCCATGCGTTCGCCAGCCATGTTGATCGGCAGGGATTTTGGAGTACTGAAACTGGGCGCGTGTCGAAGTATAAAGGGCTGGCCGAGTATGAATCTTTCTAGAGCGAAAGCGAAAAAGAAGAAGTTGAACTGGCAAAAAAAAGTCGAGGGTATGGGCAAGGCCGATGGAGTCCGGGCCTGGTTTGCCTCGCGCAGAGAATTTGGGTGGGAAAATTCCATGACGACCCGCTAATCGAATGTGGGGAACTGCCCCGCAGTGCCGTCCCTGCGAAACACGGCTACTAATGCAGGAAGGGACCTAAAGGTGAGTCTGAGATAAACTGATAAGCACACCGAGGTGAAGGCAACGGTTCGGCAACGGTTCAGCAGCAGCCACGATATGTGTTTTGTGTGTGTTTTGTCTAGCGTCCACCGAAAAACAAGCCTTGTGAGATCCCTCGGGCAGTAACTACCTAGTAACCCAAACTCCAGACGATGCATGCCAAATACCTATCAATGCTGTTATGAATGCGACGCAACTAATGCTCCCTCTCTCAAGCCATGCCCGCCATCTGCAACAGCCGGGTGCCCGCTTTCAGGTTGGCATACTCGTACGCCTTCGACTCGGGCGGGAACGTGCCATTAGCAGCCCACAGGTCGATCAGGGGCTGCATTGGCTCAAGCTCCTTGGGTTTGAGCATGTCCAGTGCCGTGGCCGTCAACACGAAGTGGCTGAAGCAGCTGTTGAGCTGCTTCTCCAGGTTGAGATGGTAGAGGGGCTCCGCAAAGTGTGCCCAGTAGAGATGGGCATAGACCCGGAACATCTGGAGGAAGATGGTCTGGCAGATGCTGGCAAAATCCTTTGGAAACCCGCTCCGCTTGCCGACCCACTCATCCGGGCTGCTGAGGAGGGCGACATTGGCGATGCTGGGATTGTGGGAGAAGGAGACACCGGAAGGGTCGGTCGGGAACATGTTGGTGTCCTCGATTTTGCCCGATATCCAACGCTGCATCATGGAGATGTAGTCGATTGCTGCTAGCTCGGTTGGCTCGTATCGGTTATTCGTCTTATTCAACCATGTGTACGAATGGTTCCTGTGGCGACAAGGGGTCAACATCTCGGATCATGGCGGATAACTTAAAGGCAGCTTACGGTCCAGCAGACATGCGAGGGCACGTCGTAGAGTTGCAGATGGTCTTCCCGTCGGCCTCCTTGGAATGCACAACGTGAACAAAGTTCCACAGGTTGCGATAATGCTCGACCACTACCCAAAGGGGTCAGCCATGGGGGATTAGAGGATAGGGATAGGGCAGACTGGAATACCATGATGTGCCATCCATTCACCCTGGTCGACCGACTTGGGTCTACTACTGAGCGTCATAAAATTGCCCTTGACGATATGTTTCGCATATGCAGGGTTCAGCCACATGGGAAGCGGCTGCGGGAGGCGGTACGAGTTCAAGATGTCGTCGCCAGTGGATGTCAGGGTGATGGCCTGAGCGAGCGAGGGTGATGCAGGCAATGGCGGTAGCTTGGACGACAGATTGCTTGACGATTTGCTCCGGCGGGCGAAGCCACCGGGCGAACTGAGGTGGCCATCTTCGGATGTGGGTGACACGGGGCTCTTGCCACTGCCCTGCTTGCTTGATGTCCCCCTCAGCCGGGCATTGCTGGGATGTGCGGTCAGCATCGTAGCCATATCTGCAAGTCATAGCACCGAGACATGTAGTAGGCAGCTTCGAACTGTGACCGCTCCGAGATGGGACAGACGGTTGCCCAACTGTCGCATTTTGGGAGCCACATGCGTAACTCGAGACGAGACACGGGCATACAAGAATTGGGCTGGGCGATGACAAGATCACCGTGTCCACCTTTGGGCATCGGAAGGTTCCCAAGACGACTGACAAACTGAACAGTATCAGAGCGGCCTGACAAAAATACAAAACTTACATTCCAGAAAAGAGGTTAGACATTCCGGTATACCCAGGTTCCAGGCCCTGAGAACGAGATGGATTTGAGGTTTACCGATAGTTGGTGGGTAGGTTTAGGTATTCGGTGGTAAAAGAACAAACCGCTGTCAGAAAAAAAAGGGGTTTAGTAAATGGGCCCTCTGCATACCGATTCACTGCAGTCCAGTGCCAGTTCAACGGGGGTTTGGAGCGAGTGGATGGAACTGGAATTGGGACGGTGAAGCGCTCTCTCTCTCCTCGGGTCAATGTAAGTTAAAGGGGAAGAAGGAACGGTGAAACACCGCCGATCGCGCCAATCAATGCCAAGTCTCCCGTAATGCCAAGACGGCCCCTTGGTCTTGGCAACAGAGGCCCACGTGACTTCGTGTGCTGTTCCCGTCTTTGCCTGTGCCCCACGTTTCCTAGTAAAACCTCCCCACGTCACAAGCAAGGATTCATTCACCCCCGGAAATTCACCTCAGATTGGAGAGGATGGGCGACATCTGAAGCCTGGGCTTATATTCTCCCGAGTCGGATAGTCACGTTTGCCCACACTGCGATTGACGAAAGCTCGTACGTGTACAGATCGGTGCACGAATAATCGCCCGGGCAGCCGCTGCAGCCGAGCGAGATTTCTTTCTGTTCCTGAATTGCAGACCAGAGATCCATGTTTCCAGGCCTTACCCAGGACGGTTACGAGGTGTAGTTTGGCACCAACCACATAGGCCACGCGCTGCTAACCAAGCTACTCCTGTCAGCGTCACGGGTACGGCCAGCGCGTACAGCACCGACGACGCGCTGGCCGCAAGGCTATAGGAGTGGACCGAGCGCGAGCTGGAAGGGCATGCCGCTGCTGCGGCTTGAGACGCACAGGGCCCAGTCATGGGGTTATCGTTTACACGGGGGTTGGGATGTCATCCGACATTAAGTTACTTAGCGTGTACCTTGGCTACTATTGCTCTGTTTCTGGTTCTAATATACAATCGGAAGCTGACGTGTCGGTCGCTTCCCCCTAGCCTTCGCCCGCACCCCGTCTACGACACCCCGCGTGCCGGGCACCAATCAGGCAGCACTCGCCCCGAGATTCCCATCATTAGCAGCATTGTCCGTTTTGCGTATCGCCAGTCGGAAAGAAGCAGCACTGGGTGCAGCAATTCACGAAGTTGTCGATGGTGCATGCTCCGTTGCTCGCCACGCAGACCGGCGCGGTTGGAGTGGCTGAAGGCGTCGAGGATAGTTCAGTTGTCGAAGGCGAGATCGAGCTTGACTCGGTTGACGACGTCGAAGTCGTGGTTGGCACAGCCGAGGACGAGGTGGTCTTGGTTCGATGCCGGCTCTTGTCAGTCAAGATCGAAGACGAAGCCGCTTTATGAGCTGGATATAAGCATCTTCAGCCTACCGGTTGTACAAAGCAAGAGCACGCCGAGCTGACACGGCCTGCGTCGCTCGCGCACTGGGTCTGGACGGGCGCAAAGTCGGTAGGCACCGAGTAGGTGGCCGCGAGGAACGAGGTGCAAAAGTCAGCGTCGGCAACCGACGCCGAGATGACGCCCCGCAAGCACTGGTCGCGGCATTTGGAGCATCCTCCTCCAGCCGACCGGGCCAGCCTCGCACGTGCTGGTGCCGGCGAGTCGGAGTTGCTGATCTTCTTAATGGAACCGTCGGGACCGTACTCAATCCTGACGGTGGCCGAGGCACCGATGGCCAGGGCGAGGGCGGCGGCGATGACGGCGGACCTCATGATGGGCTGATGAGCAGGAAGCCAAGTGATGTCGCAAAGAATAGAATTGAACAGGCCAGAAGGCCGCCGGCGGGTGCACGCCTTACCTATGTACCTTCATCGGAGCTGGCATACCGTGGGCTGAGCCCAACACTATATTTACCTAGTGGATCAGGCAGGGATGAAAGTCCGTGTTTTTTGATCCAGACCTACAGCTGAAAAGCGAAAAGTCAATAGCGTAAATTGTCTGTCTACATCGGGCATAGCTCTATAGTAACCAGCGAGTGCAGTGGAAATAAGAGATACGGCCGGAACAGCCTCAACAGGCGGTATTTCTCCGAACAAATGGAGTCTTCCCTCAGGGCGGAGGGAACCCAAGAGCCTCAGCAGGTCTCGAGGCGAGAGAGAGAGAGTCGTGACTCGCGGGTACGTCAATAGTGGTCGGATCAGAGACACGGTCGAGACAGCCTCAACAGGCCATGTTGCTCCAAACAAACTATGTCCTCAGAAGGTCCTGGCAGCTTGTGGGAGGGAAAAAGAAGTCGCCCCCTGAACCTGGGTTCGGGGGAAAAGGGGCTGTCTACTTCAGTACCGATTCAGCACAGATGGCGCGACCAAAAGAATTGGCCCACCGCCAAATACCTATAGACGGCAGAATGAATGCGCTAAGGAATATGCCCCTGCAGCGGGCTGTAACCCTAACCCTATATGCGTGACCAAGTCACTTCCAGATTCTCAACACGGGCCGCTCTCCCTGCCCGTGCGCAGATCGATCAGGCAGCCACGGGTCGCTTGGCCAACCGAAGCAGGAGTAAGATGCTTTTAAGATGTCGGATCGCGCACTCAGGGGAAACCTGAATGGAGGTGGTCGTAATGTCTTCAGACCGCCCCCGCAGAAGCCGCCTTCGCAACACCACACCATCATCCCAAGCTCAGTCCCCCCGCATGCTCTGCGAGGATACCAAAAAGAAATGAAGCCTCCATCGCTTACTGAGAAGGTTGCATTTTTTGACCAACTAGATGCGCTCGACAATATGAGCGACGGGGACGATGATGTTGATGAGAAGGAACAAGACCACCGAGACAAATGCCGAGCCTTTTTCAGCTCGCGAAAGAAAGCCCGGCCAGGTCATGAGAGCGGCCCAACCCATCCGCGGCGGACAACATCAATGCCTACTCCAGTTGCAGCTACTCCGGACCCACGGGTCATCGCAGCCACTCCGGATGCTCGAGTTCCGGCCGTCAGGCGGCCTGTGGGAGTAGAGCGGCTCTTCCCAAACACCACCTCGTTTGTTGAAGAGACACCGGTGCCAGAAACCGCTCGCCCACCACCAGCGACCCTTCACAGGAGAACAACATACCCGCTGCCTGCTTCTTCTTCATCAGCAGTCGAGCAGTCCCCTTCGGCAGGCACCGCGTTGAGGAAGCGCAAGCGACAGTCATTGACCAAGTCGGTGCCCGAAGCTGCTCAGGTCCTCCGGGGGTTCTCATTCTACTACATCCCAAACAACGATATCGCCCCCGCAAGGAAGCTGCGTATTGGCAAGGCCCAAGAGTACGGCGCTCAATGGGTTCGGAGTCTGGCCGACGCCAGTCACATCATCGTCGATAAGCACCTCGAATACAAAGACATAGAGAACATGCTTGGTTCCCAGCCTGCCGTGATCGTTGTCAACGAAGAGTACCCCATCGACTGCATCTCGTTCCGCACGCTCCTCAACCCAGACCAAAACCGGTACAGGGTCGCAGGTTGCCCTGCCGCCGCAGAAAAACTTGTTCCTGACGAGGTCCCGCCTGTTGCATCGCAGGCCTCTGATCGCTCATTACAGGTGAAACCACGTCGAACATCCACGGGACAAGATTCCCGGGGCACCCCGCCGGAAAGCGGACAGCCGTCCCTCCAGAGCGATACAAGGGATGGGCAGCGTGGCTCGAAACACCAGACCCCAGAGGTTGTCCCGGGCAGTCCTCACGAAGCCCAGATCCGGCAAGCCAGCCCTACAGAACGGCAAGACGGCCCATCAAACAGAGTTCCTCATCCGCCTCGTCGGAGGTCGAGCACCAAGGATGAGCTGTCCGAGTATATCGACCTGGTCCAGCAGTACAAGGACCTTCCCCTAGATCCGGAGGAAGACGATGTCCAGTCCGTCAAGGAAGCTCAGGAGGCAGTCTCGGACTCGGAGATGGAAGAAGAAGGATCGGCGGATGAACGAGCACGGAAGAGGACCGTTAGAACCCGCGCTGCAAAAAAAAAGATCACCTTCGAGGAGCGCTTCGCCTGCAACAACGGCGGAACAAGAGACAAATCCGCCGACGCCCAGAACCCCAACGCCAGGACAATCGAGATACTCCAAAGCATGTGCGACTACTATACGCGCATCAACGACAACTGGCGTACAATCGCCTACCGCAAAGCCATCACCACGCTCCGCCGACAGACGGTAAAGATCACGACCGAGGACGAAGCCTACCGGCTCCCCAACATCGGCCACCGGCTCGCCGCCAAAATCGAAGAAATCGCCTGCACCAACAAGCTCCGGCGGCTCGAATACGCCAACGACGAGGCCGTCGACCAAGTGCTCGAGACCTTTCTCAAAATCTACGACGTCGGCACCAGCCGCGCCAACAAGTGGATCGCCCAAGGCTTCCGCACGCTCGACGACCTCCGCGAGAAGGCCCAGCTCTCGACCAACCAGCGCATCGGCATCGAGCGCTACGACGACCTCAACACGCGCATCCCCCGCGCCGAGATCACGGCCCTCTTTGCGCACGTCCGGCGCGAGGCGGCGCGGCTCGACCCGGGCGTGGAACTGCTCGTGGGCGGCAGCTACCGGCGCGGGGCCGAGAGCTCGGGCGACATGGACATCATCATCACCAAGAAGGGCACCACCTCGTCGGGCGACCTGGTGCCGTTTCTCGAGGAGCTGGTTGCGAACCTCACCCGCGAGGGCTTCTTGGTCGCTACCCTTGCTGCGCTGCACGCCCATCGGCAGGGGAAGGACGGGCCGGGGAGTAAATGGCACGGGTGTTGCGTGCTGCCGCCGCCGCCGCGGGAGGGGGATGAGGAGACGACTGGTATTAGTAGTAGTAGTAGTGGTAGTAGTGATGTGTTACCGCCGCCGCCGCCGCCGCCGCCGCCGCAGATCTGGCGCCGCATCGATTTCCTGCTCGTCCCCGAGTCCGAGTACGGCGCGGCGCTGATCTACTTTACCGGCAACGACATCTTCAACCGCAGCATGCGCCTGCTGGCGTCCCGGAAGGGCATGCGGCTGAACCAGCGGGGGCTGTACAAGGAGGTGATGCGCGGGAAGAATTGGGTCAAGGTCACCGAGGGGGAGCTGTTGGAGGGGAGGGATGAGAAGCGCATCTTTGAGCTGCTTGGGGTCAAGTGGCGCGAGCCTTGGGAACGGTGGTGTTGACTTTTTTTGGGGGGGGTTGGGGTGGTTGTTTGAGATACCCCTGGCTATGGAATGAACTCTTCCATAGTCGAAGAATCCACCGAGTTAATTCTTGGGTGGCTTGGTTAAGGTACTGTGTGTTAGAGCCAATGAAGGTGTCACCACTGGTAGCCAGTAAAATACCGCCTCGGTGCCGACCTGCATGGAACTCTACCTGAGCTGACACCGGCGTGTCTGCGTGGTTGCGGCTGGGTAATGCGGGAATTCCCGGTCGCCTGGGCAAGAGGGGTGCTCCAAATCATTGAGTCTCTCATGTCGAGTCACTGACGGGACTCCTCGATTATCGGCATCTACCATGGAAGTCGCCGGCCTTGTTCTCGGGGCCCTCCCCATCGCCCTGTACGCACTCGACAACTAGTTGGGGGATTATTATATGAAGAAGTATTATTACTGGGCTCTGTGGGTTTGATAAGACTAAAGAGTACCGTATGTAATGTAATTCCTTTTTGACAAAGCCCCAGCCGCGTAGCGGTGGAAACTAGCGTTGCAAACGCCCTCTAGAAATATTACCGAACCTTCTGCTCGAGCTCTCGTTATCAAAGGACGGGACATTTATCCTTCGTTTCATTTTTCCTAGGTTTCTTTCCTCTTTTTTCTTTCTTTTTTCCACGGATTGATGGTTGATATTAGAGATAGAGTAATCTAGCTAGGGCTAGGGTTCAGGTTACACTACATGAGAGGGGTCACGTTCCAAAAGCGCATCTCGAAACGTCAAAACCCCTCACCTTCATGTCCCGCCAGGTTACCTGTATTCAAAAAACTCACAGGAGCTCAGCGCTAGGGCTCCTAGCAGCATCTTCCAGCTATGGCTGATATCAATCCACCTTCAGAAGAGCCTGGTATGCCCGACCTTGAAACATTGTTTGGGAAATGCACCCAAGGGTTCAAGCATCTATTGTTCGCCCTCAGCACGCCCAGGCCCAGTCTCGACCCCAAGCTCATCGAGAGAGCGCTCGATAGATATGCGAGGCTGAAAGTTTGGGCCCACGACTTCCGGGCCGAGATTCCTGACCGAGCAAGGTCGTCTCTCGGTGAAAGGTTGCGAGACAAGCCGGAAGTGCGGCATCAGCTCACTGGCATACTCGAGACGCTGAACAAGCAACTTGCCCTAGGTATGTTTGTCTTCTTCTACACGACGATTCGGCATCGCTAACATCTCTCCGCTCTTTTCTGCCCATAGTTCAAAATATCTTGGACAACCCGGAGGACCACGACCAACAAGGCGGAGACGCCATTTCTGATGACTCTGATTCTTCCTCCTCTAACTCGAGCGGCGGCGATGGCGACCGCCTTGTGTCCCGCCTTCTGCAAACCGTCTTCGATCAAATCCAACTGCTTTACCACCTTGGTATTCTCCTTCGTCGCTCAAATGCCGGCCGGCGTTACCTCAAATCAGGGGTTGGGCCAGGGTCCGGCTCCTCTAACCACCCGATCGTGGTGTTGCCCGAGGACATTTCTCACGTCCGAGAAACCATTCGGAAATGGCAGAGTGACCAATCATACTCCACTGCTCTTCCTGAAGAGGACGAGGACAAGGCGGTATCCTAGGAAGACATCACACGGAGAAACGAGGAGAGCTCCGGTAATTCCTGTTACATGAATTGCCTGGAGGAACGTACGAGGAACGAGTACTTCCGGAAGGTTCCTTAGGCCCAAA
>MU856844.1:244281-256083 GCA_033296705.1 Chaetomidium leptoderma | reverse complement strand
CTGACACGAGATTCTTTTTTTACCATTCCTGACCGTCAGTAACGGTCAGGAAAAAATGGTAAGAAAAAAACTGCCATCCCTACGCGGCCGCCCCCTCCCCCGGGTCCCCCAAAAAGGCTTGTTCTACCACCACACGAGACAACCGGCCCAACACGAAGCCAGCCCCCCCGCCTCAAATGCGAGCCGAGGGCTGACCAGGAGTGGGCATGATCGAAAAGCTGCCCTCAATTTCCTTGATCTTGTCCACGGATTTCTTCCATCCCGGCTCCTCTGCCAACCGCTCAATGTAGGCGTGGAGCTTGGGGAACGTCTCCTTGAATGGGCCCTTCTCCCACGTGCCCATGCTATCGAACGCACCGTCCTTTCCGGCAATGAGCGGGTAGGACAACATGATGTCGGCACCGGTGAGGTTGCGGCCACACATGTAACTGCCGTCGCCAGGCGATGTCTCTAGAAACTGCTCCATCATGGCAAAGTGCCGCTTCATGTTTGGGAAGACCACCATGGAAATGACCTGGTTTGCGATGAAGGTCGTGATAGGCCGGACGAAGAACGGCACGCTGCCTCCTTTCAGACCTGCCAGCAACTTGTCAGCGCGCAAAATACGTGGCGGCATTCGTGGCGGCTTGCATACCGCTGAGGATGAAGTGCAAAACCATGGTAAACATGAAGCTGCCCTCGATGTAATATAGCAGGTATTGATACCGCATCCACTCATCCGTCTCGCCGCCCACCTTGTTCTCCTGGCCGTCCTTCCAGCGCTGTGGCACAAATGTCTTGCCCTTGGGAAAGTGGTCGCACAGATACTGCACAATGAAACCCGTCTCTGCGAGAACGATGGGCTCCGTCGCACCGGGCGGTGTCACAGTGACTGCGGGCGACTTGCCAAGAGGGTGGATTTTTTGGAGCTCGGGCGGTGCCATCATACTCTTTTGACGGTGGTAAATCTCGAGTTCGTAGGGGACCTCGAGCTCCTCCAGCAAGAACAGAATGCTCTGAGCCCGCGATCCATTGAGCCTATCATGGTGTGAGCGGCATTGGACGGGGAACGCAGGCCTGGGGAGGGATCGCACCAATGGAGCTTGATTTTGGCTTCTTCTGCCATGGTCAGGGATACACAGCGACAACTTCTTGGCTTTACAACTTCTTGGGTTGAAGAGAGATGAGATGTCGCTTTAAGAGTGCAGTAGGATGGATGGGTGTACTGGATAACCTGAAGTGTTTCCAGGTTGGCAGGAGGGTCGTATGCCGAGGCACGTCCCGGCAGTGCCCCGTCCTCCACTTGGAGAAGGCCCCGGCCTAGCTGCTTCCTGTCACACGCACGTGGTGGGATTCACGATGCTAGGTAACTCGAGTCAGATTTGATCTAATGTGTATTTTGTATAGAGCTGGCAATCCGGCCGTTCCTTGATCAATTGCTGGAGTAGGTAGTGGTACTGTGGTAGGGATGCTGCGCCAACAAGTGGGCGCTGGGCTTGAGAAGATTCCGAACATTGGTTCAAACAAAGCAATTGAATCCATCTCGATCACTGGTCGGCACGGAATTCAACCTAGGTAATAATAATTCCCCGAAAGTTGGCTGAAACATCGAGGTCATCGCCAGGAGGGAAAGGCCATTTGAGACTTTGAGTGCACCATGGCACGTGACCGCGCATGCTTCCAAAGCCCACCAAGCTCTCGGCGCCAAGACACAATCAATCGACGGCACCTCTTCGAAGCTCAGCACACCCTCACAGGCTCACTCACATCGAACCCCGAGCGAACCCCTCGATCGACTCCCACCACCGCCAATTCACACTCGCCAGGGACAATCAAACCCTCAGCAATCCAAGATGGCTGGCCTACCGCATAACAGTGCGCCCTCCTCCAATGGAACCTCCCCTCTCAATTGACCCTCCGCTAACCCATTTGCGCGCAAACAGAGATGGCCTTGGACCCGGCCCTGGTCAGGCTCGGGAGTACGTTTCGATTTCCTCCTCCTCCTTGCTCCGAATCCCCTTCCCCCCCCAATCTCCGATACCGATTCAGCAGCGAATTCGACGACCGATTGAGGCTAACCCCCCACAGACATGATCCAGAACCGGTACAAGTACTTCAGGTGGACGAAGCGGACGGCGGGCATCACGCTCGTGTACGTCGCCATCATCCCGGGGATTATCGGGTACTTGGGCTACAATAATGATGTAAGTTGCCGCTTCCTTCTGGGAGAAAACCCCGGTGGTGGAGGATGGTTGTTGAATTGGTGAATTTGGACCGGAAATGGATGCTGACTTTGTTCCGTGTCAGGGTCTGTGGGATTTCCGGGCGAAGCGGAGGGGCGACACCGTCTACGAGCGCTAGAGACAGGAGTGGCGAGGGCGGGGGCGGCTCGGGAGGACTGTACATACATCGGCTGCGCGTGACCCAGATACAGGAATGGGAGGCGCTCAGTCGCAAGATTATACCAACTTGTTCGAAAAGCCTGGTTGCCGATACTGTGATGAATTTTTGCCGGGACATGGTATGACTGCGGAAAGCCATCGCCAAAGATGAATTATTTGACGAATATTTCGGGTTAATGCTGACTGGCTCGTTCCAGCCACTGAAAATTGCCTGGCGTTGTGAGGGAGGTCGCTGTTTACGAACACCCCGAGGTTCTATTTTTACTTCGGGGGGCGGAGGGGCGGTCTCTAGGATGAGTGGCCAGGCGGCATCAACTGGGTGGTATTCGCTGGTGTCTATCGGCTATCACTTAAGCTTTTGAAAGACTTCAAAATGTCCTCGGGTGGCTTTATGCTGTCCCCTCCCCATCTCGACTTCGCTTGGACGCCCTCCACCCAAAATCTGGTATTTGCGCTTGGTTCCTCTCTCGTGTTGCCACGTCTTAAGGTCATTGGAGTGGCCCCATTCCTCTACCACTCCACCCGAACCTTCACGAACGTGATCGGAAGGATGCTTCATGTTCGCGTACCCTCCTTGATCAGGTAAGCTTGACAGCCAACCACCAATTCTTGTCTGCAGTTCCTCGGCCAGCGGTCTCCGCGCCGCCGCTTGCTCTTCCCCCGGAAGCCGGGGATCCTATCTCCCCCATCGACCACTTTCAGGGGGGTCATCAGGCAACCTATCTCCTCTCCTCCACTCCCCTTCCGGCAGCTCGCTGCCTCCCCTCCCAAACGGCTCACCCCGGTCACGATATTCCCCACCACCAAAGCCCCGTGAACCGCCGCCCCTGAACGCAAACCCTCCTCTCCCACGGGAGAACCCCGGCGGCCCATAGTCTCTTGGTCTCGACGCCGGATATGGCGGCGGCGGCGGCGCGCCCGTCTGACCCCCCCTAGCCTCCCCGACGCCCGCGCCGCGGCCGATCCTCGCGCTGCTCGCCGGTGCCACGTCGCCAGTGAGCTCGTCCGGCGGCATGATGGCGCAGCAGATGTAGTCTCCCGTAATGATCCGCGCATCGGCCAGCGTCATGGCGCCGTCGTCGGGCTCGTTTTTTTTCTCCGGCACGCCCTCCTCCGGGCCGGCGCCCGGCCCGCCTCGGCCCAACACCACGGTGCCGAGGTTCTTGGCCACGTACCGCGGCGGCATGTCCATCCTCGCACGCGTGTCGGCGTAGATGAGGCAGAAGGAGAGGCGCGTGGCTATCGCCGGGTCGGGCACGATCGCGGGGGAGGCGTCGACGATGTGTTGGGAGAGTTCGGAGAGGGTGCAGTTCGTCCAGGTGTGTATGGAGAGATGGGGGGGGAGGGAGGAGGGTGTGTTGAATTCATCTGGCCTGGCAGAGTAAGCGTCGATTTTCAAGAAGGGTTGTGAGAAGACGGGAGGGGTGTACCTTACCTGTGGAAAGCACCAGTGCGGTAGAAGAGTTTCAGTAGGAACGGCGGCGTTTCGTCCCGGTTTAGCTCCGCTGCGCTCATGGTGATGGCTGTATTGACTGGCTAATAGGAATATTAAGGCTTGATAACATCGGTTCTGTTTTTTGTAATGAAGAGCCGCCAGGATTTGAAAGATTAGGTAGGTAAGTGGTGAGGCTGCGAGAAGAGCTGGGGGAGCTTCACCTTGCCTGCCGCGAGAACCCCATCCATCCCGCGCCCTTGGGTGGCCTGGTGGGGGCGTCCTCGGGGTTGCGGGCTAACCTGCTAGCGGCTAGTGCAATTCCCGTCCTTGCGGGCCGACCACCCAACTTCCAGGTTCCAGAACCTCGATCCAACCTGGAACACATGCCCATCACGATTTTTCTCGCTCCCTTCAAACAACGACCGCACCCAATCAGCGCAACCAATCAATTGACTCTACCAACTACTTCGAAACATAACACCCCCCATCGAAACCCACCCCTATCGACAAGGCGACATCGCCGCAAACCGACGCTCACCATGGATTTCGCCTCGCTCATGTCCGAAGAAATCGCCAAAGCCGAACGACCCTCCAAATCAACCTCGACCCAGTACTCCTCGTCCGACCCCAAAAAATACATCTCCCGCCGCGACGCCGAGGAAGCGCGCAAAGCCGCCTATCTCGCCGAGCAAAAAGCCCTCGAGCAAGAGCGCGCCGCCAAAGCCGCCGCCAAGCGCAAGCGCGAGGACGACGCCGCCGAAGAGGCCCAGCGGCGGGAAGAGAAGCGGCGGCGGCTGGCGGAGGAGTCGCGGTTGAAGAGGGAGGCGAAGGAGGCCGAGGAGGAGAAGGCGAGGCGGAAGAGGCTGGGCTTGCCCGAGTTGCTTCCCCCCGCGGACGATGGTGAGGGTGGTGGTGAGAAGGGGGCGGTGGAGGAGGAGGACGATGATGACGATTGGCCTGGTGAGGGGGGGGATCTTTCCCAGGAAGAAGTCGTCCAGAAATTGAGGGGCCTGGGGCAGCCGGCGCGGTTGTTTGGTGAGAGTGATACTTCGAGGGTGAAGCGATACCGGAAGGCGGCGCGGGGAGGGGTAGCCATCGCCGCAGGGCCTATCGCGACGACCCTCGCGCCGGTCGAGGAGAAGGACATGAAAGTGCCCGACAAAGCACCGGCTGTATCCGACAGGAAAGCCCGCCGCTATCTTTTCCGACAGCTCGCGTCCTATTTCAATATGGTCCTTCGCGAGTGGGAGCTGGCGCTGGCGCGCGAGGACAACGTGGACACATTTGCCGGGCAAGCGGCGCGCCACGCCATGGTATCCAGCAAGGAGACGATGCGGCCGCTCTTTCGCAAGTTCGAGCAGGGCGACCTGGACGAGAGCATCCTCGAGGCGGTTGTCGAGATCGTCAAGGCGGCGCAGGAGCGGCGCTACGTCGACGCTAACGATGGGTATCTGCGCCTGAGCATTGGCAAGGCGGCGTGGCCGATCGGTGTCACCATGGTGGGCATCCACGAGCGTAGCGCACGCGAAAAACTCCATGGCGGCGAGAGGGGTCATATCATGGGCAGCGAGGTCACGCGCAAGTACCTGCAGAGCATCAAGCGGTGCTTGACCTTCGCCCAGGTCCGCTGGCCGCCCGAGGATGTCCGACAGTTGATGGGTTAAAGGATTGGATACTGGAGGAAGGAGAAGCGAGCAGCAGAACAACCTTAGTGATACCCCACGAGTAATGCAATATTGTACCGGAGGGTCTATCTGTTCATGGCCTGTCCGTAACGCCGGCAACCCTCTCTCATAATCGTTATCGTCATGCTAGATATCATCACAGGACAGGTGGATTTCACTCGAGCCCTGAGAACATCGTCGCCGTCTCAAACCAACCCGCATCGAAAATGCCCAAGTCTGCTTCTGCTGCCCCAGAGCGCTCTTTGCCTTCGGTGCAGTGCGGTAACAAGCAGACCGACTAAACATTCTTTCTCTACCCCACTGGACTGACCACCACCAGACAACTCAGCCCAGGGTTTCCTCGATCATAAAGTCGCCTTGGTTGCCAAGGCCGCCCAGTTTCTTGCCCCCCTTCAGCTCGAGATCAGCCGCCGCTAGCCCCATCCGTCGGAGGCGGTCAAGAGCCTGCCTTTCGTAGTTCTCCGCAGCGCGAAGTGCCGAGTCTTGCATCTGTGCTCTCGGGTTGGCAGCCTTGGTCGTAACGAGCTGGGGTGGATTGGTCAGCAGTCTAATACACAGTAGTGACTTTCAAGTGGGGTGGTACGAGGATCTACCTTGTCGATGGTGTTGATCCGGGCCTCGAGTGCGCCCGACTGAATCATGTCGGCCAGCTCGTCTTCGACGCCCTGATCCGGGCCGCCAAAGGCCTTGTTCATCGTGTCAAGGCTGACGCAGGAGAAAGGGATCAAGTACTGAATGATGCACTTGCTCCGAATCTGAGCGTAGATGCGCGCGGTATGCTTCTGGAGGTGGATGTCAAGGAGATAATCTGGGCGATACGACTCTAGGATGGCAATGCATGCAGAATACCTGCCACTGACAAACTGTGCCACAGCACGCCGAATGTGCGGCGCCTGCTCGAGGAATGTTCGAAAATGCGCGTTATCGAGCACGTTGGCCTGCAGCTCATTCCGGTCCATGGATGCCAGGGCAAGGAGACCGCCGTAAATAGCGACGTCGCTTTGGCTAGCGAGCTCGCTGTATGTCGACGCCGAGATACTGCAGTCGGCCGAGAGAAAGCTGAGTGCCGCTTCCTTGTACTTCTCTTGGCCCAAGAGCGCGATGCCGTGAGCGATCTTGAGATAGGGCTGGACGGCTTTCTCCTCCTCTGCATGTTGGGCACCCCCCATCTTGCTAAGATGGGCACTGACCATGCCCCATTCACGCCGCTGTATCGACACGCGAACTAGATGCTTCCCTACGTCCAGGAATTGCTTGGGTGTGCTGACATCCGGCCGCATCTTCGAGTACGTCTCGGCCGCAGAGTTGAGGTCGCCGATGCTCTCAAGGTGCTTGCCGAGGTCTTCGTTGCCCATCTGTCACCGGGAACGTGTCGTTAGCAACGTGCCATGTGTCTAGACACTGCAGAACCCACCCTGATGCTCTCCTTGATCAAGTTGTTCTTGTAGCCCTTCAGCTCTGTCAACAAGCGGTTTGTCTCGACCTGGTTTGCCGCGTCCTGGGCCTCCAGCCACGCCTGGTCAAAGCTGGCCTCGGACTCCGAGGGTGCCGCAACCCGCAGGCATTCCACAACTTCCCTGTATCTATGGGTATCTCTGCCACGCTTGGCCTCAGCGATAGCTGCTTTCAAAGCATCGACACACAGCGGCACTGAGCTGCGCCCGATGAGAAAGAGACGATCAAACCGAGTGCGACCTAGATACGGAATATGGTTAGAACGGCCAAGAGTCTAAAGGTGCTGGCTTACCTTTGTAGTTCTGGATGTACAGATCGAGGTCGAAATTCGGGGGATCTGCTCGTCCGGATGGAATTAATATCTGGCGTCGATCGGGCATTCCCAGGTGGAGGCGAGGGCGCGACGTTCCGGTGAAGCGGGGTTGTGTGCAGTTGAGTCCTTGACATACCTCTGACAATGGTCCCGTCTTGATTATCCATCAGAGTAAAGAAGCCCAGCAGAGAGTCCGCCATCTTTGCCGGTCTCGTGACGATGGGGTTCGTTGACGCGGAGCTGGACGAGGCTGCGAGCTGGGTGAGCTCTGGTAAGGCTGAAGGTCAACATTGGGGAGGTGTGGGCAGGGCGCGGCAGGCAGCCAGGTGTCATGGTGGGGTAACAGTGGGGCTCGGCCTGCGACCCCTCGCTCCCTACAAACGCTGAGAATTCGGCTTAAAAGTGCAGATCCCGTTGGCCGATGTCGTTACATCCGTCCGTTCACCACCTCGAGAAGAAGACATGACAGATGATTCATCAGACGACTGCGAAACGATTTCGTGTCATGACAGGAACCATAAATGTTGCATGTACTGCTGCCAAGGCGGGGCCTTCCCCGACGCTGGAGCATGCCACGAGTTTGAGAAGGAATTGTTGCCCTGGGGTTTTGTTGGCTGACACCTGCCTCGGGCCCTTCTACACAGTATGTCCGAGGTGGGAATAACGTTAAGGCTGATCGCCCCCGGCCAAGGAACGGGAGGTGCGATATCCAAGCGGTCGGATCGTTCTCGGGGTTTCTCTCCCATTGCCTACAGCCACACCCGAGTGCCAAAATACGGTAGACACAGACAAGGGGTCGCCGACATCAGGCTGGCCGGCCCATGCTCCGGGAGTCCCAAAGAGGAAGCGAGAAAAGGGGGGTGATGAAAATAGCAACAACCGAGCGCGAATCGGATTCCCGACAGGATCGAATCCAGGGACGTCGCGTCGAGGTCGCCCACAAGGGCCACAACGACATGGAGAATACCTACATCCGTTCCGACCCCGCAGCTGCCGAGCTCCAAATACCACAAAGCCCGCACAAGCAACCGAGCCAAGCCCGTGAGAAAAGTCTGCTCACGGCCCCCGTGCCCCGTGTGTATGTACAGTGCGTGGACATGCTCAATGGCAATCGCGAAGACCCCTGCTCGGATCCGAAAAATCGTCAATTGGCTGATTTTTGGACCCTGCCCTGCTCGCCTGGGGCTCGTGCATGCCAAGCGCTGCACGTCTACGTAGGCCAAGCCTTCTAGCGCGGCGGTGGCTTCCCCATCTCCTGCGCTTTTTGGATGCGCTTTGTCAATGAATTGCTGGCCCGCGGCAGGTTGCTCAAAATACGCATCCCAATGTTGCCCCAATATTGATGGCTCGCACCCTGCAGCTAGGCGCCCTTCAGTGCTACCGCACCTGCGCATCTTCTTAGGCGAAAGTCAGGCTCCGGTTCCTTCCCAACGGAAACCATTGAGCCATTGCACCTTCCCAAGGACGGTTCGGTTGCGATCTGAGAAGGTGAGACCAAGCTCGAGCCAGGAGCCAGGGTAAGAGGTCGGTCCTCCAGAGTTTGCACACCGTGGTCCCACATTAAAACTATCCTTGCCCCCTTTCACAACCGTGACTGTCACGGTCCGCCCCAATCCGGAGAGCCCGCCATCAATTAACTAGTTTCCTGCATGTTCCATTGACCAAGCCATTCCTGTTCCTCGCATTCCCATCCCAACTCGGGAATAAAGCCGGTGGGTGCGGGTTTGTTGGAGACACGCGAGACACGCAAGAGTCAGCATTGTTGTCCATCCCCGAGACAAGCTCGCCGCCGGCTACAGAAGACGCATGGAAGATCCATGGATGCGCGTGCGAGAGAGCGAAAGCACCCTCGGCGGGACTGGGAACTGGGGGCTGGAGACTGACTGGAGACGGGGTTCAAAAAATACCCGAATCTGCAGAATGCCGTTCGCTCGATCCGATCCTATTCTCCCGCCCTCCTCCCGTCTAGCAGTAACTAGTTTGACCTTCCTTCATCAGCCTGCATCGCCCGAGAGTTCGCCTCTTCCAACGCGGAGTTTAGGAGGCCAACAAGATCCCATGGCATCCAAATTAACTAACTACCCCAGACTGCTAGAAACATGGAGGCAAGCCGAACGGCATGTGGCTGGGGACCCCGGGACATCGAAGCGATTCTCATCCGCCCGCGTGGGCTTGCACAACATTCGTCACGCAGCCGGCGGGTAGGGTTGGATTCCACAGGCGCGGAGCCCGGGGCAGCTCCGAGGAGTTGTGAATTGGCAACCAACAAATCCCAGCAGCACGGGGCTCACAGACAGGCAGTATACACACACTATACACGCCGTACAGTAGGCGCTCCACACGTTTCCAAACCGGCAATCACCGCGCTGTGGTTGGATGAGGGGGAGTTGCTCGAGTCCGTCCAAAGCAAAAGCTGGGCTTGGCTGTTTTCTACGCGCTATTTGTATTCAAGCCACGGCCAGGTGCTTGCAAACCTTTCTTGCCCGTCCTGAACTTCTCGACTTTCTCCCGACTTTTGCCAGTTTTTCTTGCCTTCTTGTCTCGATCCTCCTTCGCAGTCTTGGCTAGATATTCCCGTGGCATCACCGACGCCCGTCTCGTCTGGTGTCCGTGTTACACTACTGTGTAGCTCCAGCTCCGAGTCCCGCGCCGGCTCCCCCTCCCCTCGCTCCCGGAAAAGGGCCCTGGGGACAGCGAGGTCCACATATCCGTCCTGGATTCTCCGTCCCGGATCCTCACAGCTTCGGTCGATAACGCGCTGCGCTTCCGCGGTATACCCTGCGTTGCGACCCTACCCGCTAGTTATCCCCGTCTACACTACACAGTAACTATACCTTGCAACGATCCCAGCGCCCCCAAGGCGGAGCCGGTCCCGGGAGGAACTCGCTCTCGGGGTCTTTTAGGACAGGGTGTCGACTCAAACGGGAAAAGTCCTCGTTTTGTAGAACCACCCCCTCCCCCTGTTGGGAACTGAGGGTTTGGCGTGAATCACCCGCACGGCTTGAAGACCCTCACCGGATGTCTCCGGCCGTGTCTTCACTCCGACACGCCCAACCTACTCCTGTTGTTCAACACTCCCCCCGACTCCCGACTCCCGACTCCCGGCCGCGGCGTGTGGAAAGGCTTCACCAGCACGCCGCCCCTTGAGCCAGACATGTGCATAAAGTCCTGAAATTCATCAAAGACGGGGCACGAGATCCCACGCAGAGGAAGACAAGCTGTCTCTCGGCCCAAGGACCCCGCCTGCTCAGAGCCGGAGCACGACTACCATGACGGACCCGGCTCTCGGCGGCACCTCTGTTCGCCGAGTTCGCCCGGCTTCGCGACCTCCGCGTACCGGCCGGGCCAACAGCAGTACGAGGAAGGCCTTCGCCGCTCCGAGGACCACCACTGGTTCCGGTAACACGCCCGACATGTCCGACGACGAGTCGGCCGGCTTGTCTCAGGACGAATTTGCGTCTCCGTCCGACAGCGCCAAGTCACCCAGACAATCTTCCATCAAGCCCGAGTCCGAGGATGCTTCCGGGGTGCAGGACGATGTCGAAGACGCTCCGAATATGCCCCTGCAGAAACGCCGTAGGGTAACGAGGGCATGCGACGAATGCCGCCGGAAAAAGATCAAGTGTGATGGCAAGCAGCCATGCACCCACTGTTCCGTATACAGCTATGGTAACACAGTCCCCCTCCCCTCCCCTCCCCTCCCCTCCAGGCTCGGCCCTGCTAACCCGGTTTCTGCAGAGTGCACGTACGATAAACCGTCTAACCGCCGCAGGAACCCTGCTCCTCAGTACATTGAGGCGCTAGAAGCTAGGCTCCAGCGAGCCGAGAGTTTGCTACGCAAGTTCATGCCAGACGTTGATCTTGCCGACCCCGGCCTGGACCCGGCAGTGCAGCAAGAGTTCCGCAACAGGGAGAAGGCGAGGGTCCGCGCCGCCATGGAGCCAAAGATGGAATCACCCAAGGACCGGCAAGAGGAAACCCCGGACGCCCAGATCATGTCGATGATCGAGTCGATTGGTCAGCTAGAAGTCAAGGACAGCGGCGAATGGGACTTCCAGGGCATCTCGTCGGGCGCCGTCTTCCTCGGCCGGATGAAGGAGCATTTTCGGACTCTGCTAGGAAACGAATACCGCATCCCGTTCTTGCCGCGGCCGGCGCTGCCCTCTGGCCTGTTCAGCCTCGACTCCCCGAAATCGGGTGCGGTCTCGCCCTGGGATTCTGCGAGTGCCTCTCCAGTCCACAACCTCCCTCCCCTTGACAGGGTCCGCACACTCTGTTATTACTCGCTAGAATGTGCTACTTGTCTGCTTCGGATTGTGCATCGGCCCTCTTTCGACGAGATGCTCAACAATCTTTACGCGACTCCACAGAAATCTTGGGGTAATGAGGAGCATAGATTCCTAGGCTTGCTCTACTCGGTGCTGGCACTCGGCTGCGTGTACAACGTCTCTCAGGACCACGTCTCGGAGACGCCCGTGACTTACAAGTCGGCAGTCGAAGAAGGGTAAGACTTGTTGTTGTTCCCCCCCCCCC